>KK114570.1:145498-175621 GCA_000611955.2 Stegodyphus mimosarum
TATATATATAAAATATATTATACATGCAAGACAAAACTATGTAAATCCAAATTCTAACTTAGATTTCTAAACGTAACTATTCTTTTAGTTATTTCTCCTTGCCATTCTAAAATCCGTAAAGACTTTTACCTCTTTAAACTGCGTGATTTCAAAATTACTCGCTGTCGTATGATTCTTGCATAACGCTAATGACGCAGTCTTTCACATAAACAACTATTTTAGAATTTGGGATCTAAAACTAAAATTTCGCCAGTGAGGACAAATCTGAACTCAAACTAAACCATTCCGAAGTGAGCTTTCATCTTGAGCATATTACATTCGCTTTGTGCTTCCTAGTCTAGCTAGGTTGCTGTCGTTGCTTTTCCTATAACAACATCTTAAAAATATGAGGTTCTTAAAGAACAGCCGTGATTTTTTGTGCCAAGTCATTTGTGGTTAAGTCAATCATAATGCTTTTTAATGTCAACAATAAAAGAAATGTTCGGTCGGCCTCGATGACTGCTATTATCTTTATGCATCAACTCCTAAATCAATATGTAAATAAATATATAAAAATCTTTTAAATGTATTATGTATCCGTGTGCTCTTAAGTAGTAACTATTGATTCATATCGGATTACGCAATTAAAACTAATTTTTTTCATACATTATGTGTAACATAAATATATATATGTAAGGTTTCAAACAAAATTCTTTCATACTTCAGCATAAATTCTTTAACCTTTTCACTTAAATTAGTCATTCCAGCACTAAAATATTAAACTGCGCGGAGAAAGGTACAGCTGTGATTACCCAATAAGTGAAAAATTTGCAGTAAAATTTGATTTCAGATGTAAATATGGAGAAAGAGACTGAAAATAAAATAATTACAGCAGAATTCCAAGCATCCGACTAAATTTAATTGAAACCAATTCGGATGTTTTAAAAATCTGGATGATCAAATTATGCTTTTTTATGTAAGCAAATACGTATTTCAAGTGAAGAAATTATATGTTTCTTTTTCGTATTTTATTTCCTAGGGATATTAGGTTTTCGAAGAAGGAAACGTGAATAATCGATCATTTGCGTCCTCGCTGGGATTTCAACGATGTGTCTGGAAGTAATCATGACGTACTAGCCTATTACATTATGAGAACATGTGCAGACTGTGAAATAATCTCTTACAGTTTCAACAAAAATTATATAGTTAAAAATGTACTTTTTAATTTTTGTAAAACAACGCATAAAACATGTTTTACTTTGACAATATTAAAAATGAGATTAAGTTTTATTTACACAAACATATAAAAAGTTCTTATCTCAATTAATGCGTAATAATAATGAATTTATTCTTAACTCCCGTTGGCCTTAAAATAAACAAAATTTGTGTGAAAACCATGCTATACTTTATACTCAAGGGGGGAAAAGGCTACTCTCAAAAATAAAAATTAAATAATTATCAAAATATACGTAAATAATAAAAAAACTGAAAGCTTTCAGATTTTACATTACGCCCGCAGGCGCTTTTTTTAACGTTTTCTGTGCTACCTTTACTTATTAAATATCATGTTCTTCGCACTTAAACAGTAAATTTCAATTCAAGAGCAATATCGCAAAATAATTTTAAAATCAGCATATCTTTAGAATTTCCGATACACAGTCTCGCGCACTGGAGATAAAAATGTCCCCCCCGTATAGTATTGCCACTGCTCGCTTTAAAATCCTTAAGTTTCTTAATCAAAAATTCATTGAAATGTTGAAATGTTACAAAATATGAAATCGATAATAAAACAAATTCCAAATTTGGGCTTCCAGATGGCCATATTCGGAGGAGAATTACGTTATTCAAAATTGGATGGCTCTAGGTACCGTTCTTTTATCACAATGCGAGAAATACATATACGTTTATGCAGATTCTACATTATTTAATTTCTTTAAATATAACACAGGGCGATAATATTTGGTGGCAACAGTTTGAAAAGTGATATGGACATTTACATGAATACATGAATGGACGCAAAATGCCAAAACGAAATTAATAACCCTTCTGAGCTAACGCTCTTTTGGGCTAAAAAAACTCATACACAAGGAAACAGTGCGATTACAGCAAAGTGTGTACAGAAATTAACTGGCTTAATTTTTAAAGTTTCTTACACGTAGAAGGAATCGATGAAATGTTACCTTTTTGTTTGGTCTACTTTTAGAAAGATTAAGGTAGGTTACCTGAATCTGGCAAAGCAGATGAGGGCCATTTACCGCGCAGCCAGCCCATTCATCTGGGATCAAACACAGGTTGAATTCCTAATATTTAGTGATTTTAAGCGCTGACAACTAGTGGGCCTCTGCTAGAAAGAAAGCCCTTGTTTTTGTTAAGCGGACACAACAGAATTGATAAAAAATAATAGATTTATATACAGCGTAATCGCTTTTCTTTCACTATTGGTAGGCTAGATATCGGCCATGATGATTTAAAAAAATGCCGTACTGCATTAATTTTTAATATTATTTAAAGCTACTAAAGAATTAAAAATATATAACTAAACTAACAAGCTTAGTTTCACTCGGCCTTTAAAAGAATGCTGCTTTCAACATTATTATTTGTATTTACAAATGATCTGGGAAAAAATTAACTGTAGTAAAAGTACTACTAATATTTGGACTTTCAACAGGTCCAAGATTTGAATATTTAAAGGGAAATTTTAAACTAAATGCGAATACGCCCTTTTTTAAAATATATTCAATATTTCCTGGCAAGTTGTAAGTATTTCGAATTTGAGATATTTTTGAGTACTGACAGTAAACATTTTACAGATTTGTGAACTTATACTAATTATTTCATTTCTTTTATTTATAAATTATGAGCTGAAATCTTCTGTTTACATTTTAGTATTTAAAATGTCTTTTCACATTCACAAATAGAAATACTTAATGGTTAGAAAAATAGCCTGTTGTCTCTGTAAAGGCTTTAGCTTCCTCAATATGGTTTTATTGATATTCCAATTCTAAAAAGTAAACAAAGGTAGATATCGGATTATAATAAAACATTCCTGAGTTGAGAAGGATCTACAGCATGCAAATCTGACTAACGAAAACTAATTTTTATTTGCATCAGTTATGGAGTCAATCTTTTCAAAGAGAAATGAGACAATATCTAAATGAAACTGCCAGAATTATACAACTATAATCTCTCGGTCTTTAGTAATCCAAAGAAAGTAGCATATTAGTTTTATCTCCCAACAGTTTCTCAACAAATACCCTTTTGGACATGCTTCCATCCGCTTCGACGTGAGCCATTTAGTAAGTTGCAAGTTATGATGTTTCAGGCTTTATAAAATGTTAGTCTTTCAAGCATTTGCCATGTAGTTTAAATGAAAGTTTTTGAAACTTTTCATTTCAAATACATAATTTTTGCTCTATGGAGTGCTCTGAGAAAGCTTAAGATTGCTTTTAGAAAATTATGAGTATTTTTAGAATCCTTCAAAAATTATGGGATTATTTAATATAATCAAGACTTCAGTGGAAAGATTTATGCAGTAAAAGAATTAGACTACACATTTAGTTTTTGAAAATTTGAATACTATTTTGATTTCCCATCAATATAAACTTAGATCATAAAAGATCATCAATAAAAGAAATCTCACCTATCTTCGTCAAGCCGGCTATGAACATCCACAGGGCTATCAGAAAGGGGGTTCCTACATATTCCAACTTCAAAGTCGCCATCTTGAATCCACCTTTCTGGGAAGGGGGCTTGTCGTTGAGGATGGCTTTGATGTCATGATGATACGACACCGGAAGCACCAGAGGACCGTCATCCTGATTTCCCTCGTGAGAATCCGCCTCCGGTTGGATGGCCTCATGATGTTGTCTAGATACTGTGTCATCAACGATGGCCCGAGACTCATCTCCAAAGACTTTAATGCTTAAAGCGATAATCAACAATAAAGGCAATAATACCTTAAATTGACTAGTATTCCTTTTCGACATGATCACAAATATATTAGTTACCATGCAAGACTTCAAAATATCACATCAGTGCTTTGGAATGTGTACAGTTCTGTAAGCAGCTTTATTCCGGAGGATATTATTGATTCAAACTGAATGTTCTTGGATTCAATCAAGTTGTTTTTCACTTTTCCTTTGCTTCTGTTAGTTCAAGACTGCGTAAAATAGAAATGTTCACTTGATTTGCTCCGACGATTTTCTCAACTTTTGAGTAATTTACTAAGAAAAATAACTTTAAAGAATTCCAGGTAAGAAGTAATGCAGCAAAATTTTTTAATATACAGTAAAATATTACAGTTTGTCAACAAACAGCGATTAGAGCTTTCTGCAGAATATTACGATGGGGAACTTCGATTTCAGTCACAGGGAATATTGAATCGCGAGAGCAAAACAAATTATATTCTTTAACAGAAATAATGAATATCAATCTTCTAGTTATACAGTATATTTATAACAATGTTATATCTTTGGAATGCATTTAAATGGCTGCACGATCAGTTTTACAATAGCTAAAATATATTGCCATGTAAAGTAACCCAATACTCAGCTTTTGATGTTTTCTAATTTAAATCACAAAGTTTAATTGGTATAAATATGCTTTTTATTAAGTGCGATTGTTATCAGAGTACGTTAAATATTAAATACTGTATAAATAACTTACAAAATAGTGTAATATGGTGTATAGGAACTGAGGTTATAAATTCTTTTATCATCTGTCGGAAATGTCACATTATCACAGAAACGACAGAAGTTCGATGGAAGTTGAAGCTTCTCACATTCTAGAACGTTCTTCATAATCGGGATACCCGAAGATGAATCCTTTTTTGCAGCTGACAGTTAATACTCCGAGATGATTGCGCAGACGCAAAGTGTAAAAGACAGGTATGCAAAACAGCGCGGAGTTACCAGCGGGTCGAACGGCGAAAATAGTTCGAAATATTGCCTGCTCGGGCAACTTTTTCCTTCTGAACCGAACTGTAAACTGTTCAAGCTGATCCAGAAGCTTCACCATCAACAAAACATAGTCGCAATTTGTGCTCACGTGACGACTCGATGACGTCACAACGCCCGGTTATCGCCGACTCGACTGGCAACTAAGTCCTTCGACACACACGTGGTTTGCTAAGTTTTCGTTCCGTCTATCCCTTTCAGCAGCGATTCGATATTAGTAAACGTTTGTTCTCCTGCATCCGCTCTCGCGCAATAGTACGTGGTTTCTCGCGGGTTCCACCTGTGAGGTATTTTTGATTTCTTTTGTTACGGTTTTTGTTCCTTATATCAGCGAAAATAATCAATAATTGTCTCGAGGTTACGCAAATGATTTTAACCGGTAATACGCGAATTGGAAGGATATTTTACACGTCTGAATGACCTTCGGCTCGAAAAGAAGTTTTTATTCCAGCTATGAGGACAGCCGGAGTTACTAAATTAAATTCCATAATGCTTTAATTATTTTTGTTTCGAAAAATTCTGCCTCCAAAATGAAAGAAGAAAACTTTTTTTCCATACAGAAGAAAGGTGAAATACTTTTCTTCCCGTTCAGAAACAGAGCAAATCAAACTTATGCGTCGAAATTTTGCTTAGGCAGATATAGTAAATTGGGAATGAAAGACGTATATCTATAATATAACAACGATGAAAACATAAATTTATCAAAAGCTGATAGAACAGCGTCGTAGTTTGTTAAACCAATAGATTAAAGGATAGTAAAATTGTGTTTGAATCAAATTGTTTTTGGATATGAAGAGTCCTCGGTGAACTTGCCCTTTTTAAAATTTATCTCAAATTTGTGAGGCCTTTGTTCTTGTTTACATGTTTGTTTATTCCAATAAAAACACATACTTTATCATTAATATTAGCTTTTCTCTTCATCAGAATTAGGGTATTGTCTGGTTTCCTCAAACTTCTGTCAGTCACGATGTAGATAAATTAAATTTTAAGCAGGTGCTAGCAAATACTGTCTGTTTTTAAAGAATTTATTTTTGAGATTAAATGAAAACCTACTTTGGCTATACAATACAGCTTAAGGCAAATCAAAAGATAAAAACATTAAAATCAGTGTTGGATAAAAACCGGAAGCGTAGAGGATTAAGAAAATTTCGTTTGATTCCCGTTGTTATACATTAGATCATTGTCATTATTAGACTACGCAAAATGTTATAAAATTAAACTAATTATTATTCAAATTACAGTTTTTCTTAAATGACTACTGAGTGAGCCATCCGAAAAACTGAATTTATTGGGTCATATACATAACGCACTGTTACTGGTAAGATCACCAGTAGAGGTTTTAATTCCTATAACATGAAAATCTTAGATGTCAGAAATATATTTAGAAATCTGGTGACTGAACAAATATGTCTACATTTGGAAAAAAGGCGAAAAAAATTTTACAACTGGTTAGTGAATCATTGAGAATACTTGATAAATAGTCTTCTTTCTCAGCATTTCCGTTACGTGTCAATTATTACACCACGAATATAAATTTGCACATTTTTCTGAAAATATAGTGGAGTTACGGTTCATCCGACATAACTGGAATTTAATAATATCCGAAACTACTCAAACCAACTTATTAAAATAGACTTACAGCTCAAAAAAGACAAAATTTCATTGCGAAATTGGCCCAGTGTAAGACAGATAGGTAATTGTTGAGTAATGAAATTAGTATACTGCTTTATTTGTTTACTATCAGAGCATTCAAATTACTTCATTCAAGATAAAGATAAGTCTATTTATTGCGAATTAAAAATTCAAGATCCAAGAATTAAATTATCCAGGAACAATCAGAAGATTTCAAAGAAATTCATTCATTCTCTTGTATCTCATTCCTATTCTTTTTTCCAGGAATCATTGCTGACATCCGTCTAAGTAAATTTTAACTGAATTGAAACAAGTTTACTTAAATTCTAGAGGACTGTATAAAAATGTACAGTAGAAATGAAATACATTGTGATGAATATCCAAGAAATGATAACATGTACTTCGTAAAATTCAATAAGTTGATCTGCAAGAAAAATAGTTAATGACATCTTCAGCGTGATTTTCAAAACCTTCTTCACTTGGGAAATTACGGATAGTATTTATTGAATGCAACACATACTACAGTAAAAACAATTTTGTGAAATTATTATTCATTATAATAATAAAATTATAATGAAAAAAAAATCTGAAATGTTTCAGATTTTAAATTACGTCCAAAGGGACCTTTATTTAACATTTTGTGTGTTACCTTTATTTGTTAAATACCATGTTCTTCGCACTTAAACCATAAAATTCAGTTCAACAGCAATATCGCAAAATAATTTTAAATTGAGCATATCTTTAGAAATTTCGGTACACCCTCTCACGCGCTGGAGATAAAAATGTTTTTCTGTACAACGTTGGTATTGCTGGCTTTGAAATCTTTGAGTTTGTTAATGAAAAATTCGTTAAAGTTTTAGAGAATATTGTTACGAATTTCACATTTATTTGGCTATTTATTTAGAACTGTAATTAAAATTCCTTTTTATTTTCCCGTGCAACGCACGCAGACGATTTTTGAAGAGAAAGCTACGTCAAAAAAAAACATGCATACATTTATGCAGATTTTTCATTTTTTAAACTTTAATGCAGAGCGATAACATTTAGTGGCAACAATTTGAAAAGTGAATCGGGCATTCAGAGTGAATCAACGCAAAATCGCAAAACGAAAGTAATAGTCCTTCGGGACTAAATCCCTTTGGACTTATAAGTTCTATTTTACAAATAAAATTTTGCAAATAATAAATTTTCACATTTTGTTGGATAATTGAATCTCAAAATGTGATTTATGATAATCACCTTGTTGAATCAATTATAGCAAAGCCAACGTGGGAGAACCTGCAAAAAGAAAGGAATGTTTTCGTGAATTACTTCCTGAGGAAAAATGGTTCGTTATAACGTTACGCCGTGAAATCCGCGAAAACACCCATGCAGAAAGCCCATTCGCCCAGATTCAAACGCAATTCGATTCATCAATATTCAGCGATCTTGTAGGCGATAGTTATAACTAATTAAATCATAAGAACAAAAGTTAGGTTTACTAAACCTTATGGAATTACATCAAATTAATTTAGAGAAGTTAATTTATAGAAAATAATTAAATTGACTAATTTCTTATGAATGAACGTGAACAGTTACATCAGTTAAGAGTTTTACAAACTTTAACGTGAAATTGGACGAATCAAAGTTCCCTTAAATCTTCCTTCTAAGACGAGACAACGGCAGACTGTTATATCAACGAAATTTATTATAAGTTTTCAGTGTGGCTGAAAAATTGTATTCGGTGTCATGAAAAATATAAGAAAGAAAACTTAATGCAGCAATAAATCTGCCTTAGGCAATGTGTGATCTTTAATTATTGCAAAATCGAATTTTCACAAATCCATTGAACAAACCTGATGACAACAAAAGTTTAGTTGGAAAATATGCGAAGTTCTGACTTTCCCCTTTATTGTTACCGTTACTTTTTTCTGTTCCTCGGGGCGCAGACGATATTCATTACATAGCAGTATATTATATTTCCATTTCTTCTGTAACATTAAAGCATAGAATTTTTTATGAATCTTCAGAAACCATATATCAACGTGCATTTTCTAGTTCCAGAATGTTTTAGAAATACTTATACAAATCTGTGGTAAGTTATCCACATTTGTTCCGTCCTATCCTATCTTGTAACATTCACCTGGCTAGAGGGCGCTGCGACGCCCCCCCCAAAAACATCGAGCAGAACCTCTGTAGACCGCGACAAGAGCGATTCACCCCTTGTTTGGCTCCTACGCCATATTGTGTAACAGCCATCAGCGCTGACAAGAGCGTGCTGCTCTTATCTTTACGGCCCTTGTGCCTTACCATTTATAAATAAACTTTTTATAATCAAATACAGTCCACTATATCTTTTCGACGGATCTCACTCCCTAACATTTGGTCCTTAGCGACCCGGAGATCGGATTAAAATGTCGTTAACATTTCTTAAAAGGCAGAAAGCCTCTCTGAAAACGAAAATCACTAAAGTAGAAACCTTTATCCGCGATATCACCTTGGATGTGCCGCCTTCTACTGTGGAAATAAACAGTAAACTGAACTGCACAAGGAAATCAGCTAAGGACTTAGAAGATCTGCGGAATCAATTCTATCGAGAAGCTAATGACGAAGAGTTAAAAGAAATAGATGAGGATCTTGCTGATATGGACTCAAGAATAGAAGAAAATGAGGTAAGTCTTTTAAACCTCATTTCTTCATTATCGGAATTGTCAAATGATAAATTAAATGCAGAGAAATCGGTTAATGCAGCAAGGTCGAAATCTGCCGAAATCCCATTGCCGCAAATGCCGTTACCGGAATTTTCCGGTCGTTATGAAGATTTTAATGCGTTTAAAATTGCATTTCAAAATCTTATTTCTAATAATCCTCATTTATCAAACTCTCAAAAGGTTTTTTATTTGCGTGCTTCTTTAAAAGACAAAGCAAAGCAGATAGAAACAACAGATGACACTTACGAATCGTTAATGAAAGCACTGGAGGAAAGATACGAAAACAAAAGAATTTTAGTAGATACTCATATTCAGAATATTATGAGTTATCCAAAGTTAAAATGGGAATCAGCAAAAGAATTGCGCGAATTGTTAGACTGCTTAAAAAAGAACTTGCGCGCGTTGAAACTACTGAGTTATGAGCGAGATAAATTATCGGACATTTTATTAATAAACATACTTCTCCAAAAATTAGACCTTGAGTCACGCAAACAGTTTGAGATGTCAACTATTTCAGCTGAAGTTCCGCAGTTAGATGACTTCATCTCCTTCTTAGAAAAAAGAAGTCAGGTCTTAGAAAGTATCTCTAGAAATATACCGCAAACTAACAAGGTTTTGAATAATTCGCATAATCCCGCAAATTCTCCTTATAATCGTTCTAAAAGTCTGTTAATTAAATCTAATAACGGAAAGGAAGGATGCAAAATATGCCGTTCTATGCACTCGATATATAAATGTGAAACGTTCAAAAACGCTACTACTAACGAAAGATTTGATCTTGTTAGAAAACATAAGCTTTGTTCCAATTGTTTGCAATCCTCTCACAAAGTAATTGACTGCAAATGTAAAACCACCTGCTTCGCTTGTGGGGGTAGGCATCACTCATTACTTCACAATAGTGCCAAAAGAGAACTTCCGCAAGGACATACATCGTTGTCCCCTCAGGCTCAACCATGGACCCAACCGATGACAACGGTCTCTTCCTTTCCCTGGAAAGGGGGGGAGGTGACAGCAGAAACAGAAGAAAAAAGACAGTGTTCCCCCCAGGTTCAGAGTTCTCCCCGCCAAAGCTCTTTGATCGTTTCTACTGAAAATAAAACTGTCTTACTAAGTACAGCTGTGGTTTACATTCGCGATAACGGAAACTGTGCTCGTCCCGTTGTAGCTGTTTTGGATTCTGCTTCCCAAACAAACTTTATTGCGACATCATGCGCTAATGCATTGGGTTTACCAAAACAGAAAACTTTTGCTCCAATCTCTGGATTAAACGAAACAATCATAAACATAAAATCAAAAATAAATGCTAAAATATTAAATAAAGAACAGACATCTGAATGGAATTTGGATTTTCTCATCGTCCCCAAAATCACAGATATCACTCCTTCAAAACCCCTAAAGATTTCGAATAATGTTATTCCAAAAAACATAAAATTGGCGGATCCTCAGTTTTTCAAACCTAAAAAAGTAGACTTATTAATAGGTGCCGAGCTATTTTTTGAATTTTTAAAGACGGGAAAAATAAGATCCGAAGATAACGGATTACTTTTCTACGAAACAGTGTTCGGATACATAGCTTCAGGTGCATTAGAAAATGAAAGTGTCGTATCACCAAAAAAATACTGTTATCTAACAACAAGTCTAGAATCATTAAACGAAACGATGAGACAATTTTGGGAAATGGAAAGCATAGAAGATAATAAACCCCTGCCTAGTGAAGAACTGCAATTCTGCGAAGAACATTACTCAAGAACACATAGCAGAAAATCGGATGGACGTTATGTAGTAAAGATGCCTATAAAAACTGATGATGAAGAAAATATAGCACTTGGAAATTCGAGAGAAATAGCGTCCAAACGCTTAGATCAATTATGGAATCGTTTGGAACGCCAACCAGAAATGAAGAATCTGTATAACGAATTTATGAAAGAATATGAACAGTTAAATCACATGACGGAAATTAACCCTGAAACTGACGCGGCTTATTATTTACCGCACCATGGGGTTTATAAACCGGAAAAGACTAGCACTAAACTTCGGGTGGTTTTTAACGCTAGCTGTAAAACAACAAATGGACGATCTTTAAATGACATTTTATTAAAGGGTGGCACAATCCAAGACGATTTATTTTCAATCATGCTACGCTTTAGAAAGCATGTATATGCATTTACTGCAGACATTGAAAAGATGTATCGTCAAATTGAGATCGACCCTTCACAATTTGATTTGCAACGGATTTTGTGGAAGACAGGCATAGATGCACCTGTCAAATGTTATGCTCTTAAGACTGTAACGTATGGAACAGCGTGTGCTCCTTATTTGGCAACTAGGACGTTGCATCAGCTAGCATACGATGAGGCTGAAAGCTTTCCCTTTGCGTCTTCTGCTACGTTAACAGACTTCTACATGGATGACATCCTCTCTGGGGGATCAGACCTAGATCAAGTAACAAAACTGTGTTCCGAGTTGACAAAGATGTTGCAACGAGGACAGATGAATTTACACAAGTGGTGCTTTAATAATTCAGAACTCTACGCTTATCATTGCACGAAGCAGAATTATGCTTTTCCTTTCCAGGAGGATAAACGAACTGTCAAGGCGCTTGGTATAGAATGGAATACAGCAAATGATTCCTTTTCCTACAGAGTCACCATCAGCTCCCGCCTCACTTATACAAAAAGGGAAGTATTATCAGATATCGCCCGTATATACGATCCTTTGGGCTTAATTGGCCCAGTGATCACAAGAGCAAAAACTTTCATGCAATCATTATGGCTTATTAACATTGATTGGCATGAGCATCTTCCTGAATCTGTAGCTAAGAAATGGACACAGTTTGTTTCTACACTAGCAGAAATCGAGAAGCTTCGCATTCCTAGACGTGTTGTGAACCCGAATGCTACAGTTGTACTCCATGGGTTTGCTGACGCTTCTGAAACAGCATTTGGAGCGGTTCTGTACCTTCAATCAGTGTCTAATGAACAGTGCTGTAGTCAACTGTTGTGTAGTAAATCGAGAGTGTCCCCGTTAAAGACAATCACCATCCCGAGACTCGAACTGTGTGCGTGTCTCCTTCTAGCACAACTGGTGAAGAAGGCTCTCTCAGCCCTGAAATTAGATATCAGGGAAGTATTCCTATGGTCAGACTCAACGATTGCATTAGCCTGGATTGCCACACCTCCTCATTCTCTCAAAACGTTTGTAGGTAATAGAGTAACTAAGATACAAGATCTCACGGAAAATTTTATATGGAGACATGTTTTATCAAAGGACAATCCAGCTGATTTAATTTCTCGGGGTCTAAATCCAGAAGAAATAGCATCAAACGACATGTGGTGGCACGGGCCATCATTTCTACTTAAGAAAGTGTGTGCGCCTGTAACTAAGACATTTGTGAGCCCTGCAGATAACCAGTATCAAACTGAACTGAAAACTCCTGTGACTAGGACTTTAGCTTTGTCAACAAATAATTATTTGATAGATGAACTTATGAATAGGACTAATAATTATATGAAACTCATTAGAATTTTAAGTTTTATTTTTAGATTTACTTATAATGCCAAAAATTCCAAACATAAACACCAGGGTCCCCTAAATTCAGAAGAATATGACGAAGCTCGAGACACCCTCAGCCGATGCTCGCAGGTAAAGTATTTTTCGGAAGAACTCTCGGCTTTAAAAAAGGGCCTACCAGTCTCCAACAAAAGTAAGTTAAAATCACTTAATCCCTTTTTGGATCAGAAAGGTTTAATACGTGTAGGAGGCCGTTTAAGTAACTCCAACTTAAGTTACAATCAAAAATATCCCATCATTCTCCCAGCGGATAGTAGGCTGACTAAGCTCATAATGGAATATTTCCACAAAAGAGATTTACATGTAGGACCACAGGCTCTTTTACATAGTGTTCGCCAACAGTTTTGGCCTATCAATGGCCGCAACTTAGCCCGAAAGGTTGTTCATACTTGCTTATCTTGTTTTAAAATGCGTCCAACTGCAGTGAATCAACTAATGGGTAATCTTCCTTCTGAAAGAGTATTACCAAGCCCACCATTTACCAATACTGGCATTGACCTTTGCGGTCCTTTTCAAATCAAATACAAGGGGCAGCGAAAGGGCATTTTACAAAAGATTTATATTGGTATTTTTATCTGCTTAGCAACTAAAGCTGTTCATTTTGAATTTTCGACGGACCTTACTTCTGAGACTTTGATTGCTGCCTTGAAGAGATTTTTTGCCCGTCGGGGTAAGTGTTCAACCATTTTCTCGGATAATGCAACAAATTTTGTAGGTGCGCGTTCGGGATTACAACGGCTGGAAAGGCTGGTAAAACATTCCGAATTTGGGGTAACTGCCTATTTAGCTTCAGAAGGAATTATTTGGAAGTTTCTTCCACCTAGAGCCCCCAATTTAGGAGGACTGTGGGAGGCAGGTGTTAAATCGTTTAAACACCATCTGAAACGAACTGTCGGTAATGCTAAGCTTACACTAGAAGAGTTTCTCACTATTTCTACTCAAATTGAGGGAATTCTGAATTCGCGTCCTTTAACTCCCTTATCATCGGATATTACCGATTATGAAGTCCTCACTCCTGGGCATTTCTTGATTGGACGCCCATTAAATGCCATTGCAGAACCTGAACTATTAAACCTAAAAGAAAACAGGTTGTCTCGTTGGCAAAAAACTACTAAAATGGTTCAGTCGATTTGGAAGAAGTGGCATAGAGATTACCTTAATCATTTGCAGCAACGTAATAAATGGCAATTTGCCAAGAACAATGTAAAACCTGGTGCCCTTGCTTTACACAAGGAAGACAATCTGCCTCCTTGTAAATGGGCTACATGCCATATACAAGAAGTTATAACGGGCCCTGATGGAAAGGTCAGAGTAGTTTTGGTTAGAAGTCCTACTGGTACATTCAAAAGATGTATATCAAAACTATGTCGTCTACCTATTGAATAATAATATTTATGTTTATTTGATGAACCTAATTACTGTAGAATTATATCATTTTAGATATTATCAATTTTCTAATTGTATGAATGTATGCTATTTTATTCTATTATATTCCAGAATGCATTATGTCGTAATGGATATTCTCATTTTAATATGTTATACTTTATTAGATTACCAATGTTATACTTATGCAATTATGTTGTATTGAAATATAAATATTTCAATGCGGGGCGGGATGTGCTGTCCTATCCTATCTTGTAACATTCACCTGGCTAGAGGGCGCTGTGACGCCCCCCAAAAACTTCGAGCAGAACCTCTGTAGACCGCGACAAGAACGGTTGACCTCGTGTTAGGCTCCTACGCCATATTGTGTAACAGCCATCAGCGCTGACAAGAGCGTGCTGCTCATATCTTTACGGCCCTTGTGCCTTACCATTTATAAATAAACTTTTTATAATCAAGTACAGTCCACTATATCTTTTCGACGGATCTCACTCCCTAACAACATTGTTGATATTCTTTTAAAAAGAGGCAGGCGCAAAGAGAGTTAAGTTGTTTGGGAAGGGAAGAACGTGAAGGTGGGAAGAGATGGATTTTAGCAGGCGTTTCTGAAAAGTTCAGTCACCGATAATTTCACGCAATATTTCAGATTACATTTATTTGGGTCAAACGTGTTTAAACACGAGAGGCGTCGTAAGGTGAATTTCCCTTCGGCCATCAGCTGTTCCAACAAACTCTTACACAAAATTAATGTAAAAAAAAATCTTAAATTCCGCTGTTCACACTTTCATTTTGCAGTTCAGTCATATTCTTTAATATGATTATATCAGTTTCTGCAGCAGTTTCTTATTTTTTATTTTTTATTTTCAACAAAATATAATATACTAAAGTCTCGATTATTCGAAATAAATGAAAACAGGTTAGGTTCGAACGATAGAGCTTCATATTGAAAAATATGATTAATTCACGTAAACAGTTGACGAAAATTAACCTATTTCCATCAACTGAATAGAATATACCTAAAGTTTAATATTTTATTTTTATTTATTTAATTTATTTCATTTCATTTACTTAATATTAAATATTTATTAAATATTTTATTTTAAGATTATATTTTTCAACATATAAATGCCTAATATCATAAAAAATATACATACTTGTTGAGATTTCTGCGTTATAATCCGCAGCTAATGCACTAATCGTTGCAATGTTTCTTAAAACAATTGATAATTGCGAATTTACTTTTAATTGAAACAACATTTTTTGGCATTATAATCACGTACATATATCAAACGGTGGAACACAGAGAAATTTAATGACCTAATTTTCAAATAATATTTATCTTCCATGCGTTTATTTTCTAAGCTTGATTATTATGCACGAAATTTAATTCATGAACACAAAAAACAGCTGACTGCTTAATATAGTTAAAAATTCATAGATAGTATTTTAATCTCGTGTCCAAAATTTAGCGAGCTTTTTCGACCACGTGATCATTGTCACCTTTAAGCGTAACATCTGCTTATGATGGGAACCATCCCTGCTTGAGAGCGCAAACATCACAATGGGTGAAAGGTGTAAAACCCAAGAGGAAGTTTAAAGACACTGTTTGCTAATTATGGAATCAGCAAGCGTTTCATACTAAGAATATTATCGATCACGTCCGTAACGTACGTGGGCCTCCGAAGTAAAGAAAATAAAAAGGTGTTTCTGAAAATCAAACAAAGAAATTTACGTGTCATGAATTAATTGGCCTCTTATTAACTCTCCCTCTTTTTAACTTTCCTTTTTAACTAACGCCCGTATTGTGTCATAGTGTACACAAGTCACCTCCCTTGGATTTCCGCACCTAAGCTGTAGTGTCGATTCTCCCCAGATTTTGTTTGAGGCGAAGAAATACTTAAAAGATTAAGGCCTCACATTATACAGTTTGAGCCCGTTTATTTGTCAAGGAATAAGCGAATAAAGGAAAATGGCTTATTTTAGGTATTTTGCAATAAGGAGTTGGTAAAACGTGCACAATTTCTGCATTATAACTTTCATGGAAGTATGTCTATAAATTTAATTACTTTATCGAAGAAGAAACTATTTGTACATTTACTAGTAACCCTACAACATTTTTTCAAGGATAAGATTATAAGTTATTAAAAAATTGCAAATACTGTACATAAAAACAGAAGACTTTCTAGTAGAACACTTGATGAGAGAATGATGGGTAGCGAAAAGCTTAGTGAAAAACATGCAATGAAATATTAAATAAGGTATTCTTTTGTCAAACAATATATATAGTAAAGCATGATTCAAAAAAGAACATTTTTACATTGACAGATCATATTGTTTTTAATTAGAGTGTTATTAAGAAAATATGCTGAAAATTATATTTATAATGTGTATACAGGTTTCTACCCTTTGTGAACGTAAAATTGTTCCTGTAAAAGTTTTTCAGAGCGGATATAGCATAAAGCAAAAGAGAGATTGTTATTAATTTATCTACAATAAAGTTTTAAGCGTTTCCATTCTTTTTGAAAGGCCTGTATTGAATCATATCAAAATTCTCAAATCTGAAAAAATACTAAACATTACATAAATACGCAGTCCATATGCAATCGAACCCTCGTTAGTAGGCACTAAAGGGACAAATGATTTTGTCCGTTATCTGTCAAATGGGAACACACTGATTTCCTTCTTCGACAATCAGAGGATTCAGGAACACTGTCTATTAATTAACGAGGAGTATCCGCTAACGAGGGTTCGATTGTAAAGAGAAATAATTTAAATTCGCGATAGTTTCAGATTTCACAGCTCAAAAGACAGACAGTGCATTGAAAATCTGAAAGACAAAGTTAGTGAAAACGGTTATGTTACACTATTACACTGAGTCGTCAGAGAATAGTGGGAGTTACACAGCTGAGTATATAAAAAAAGATCGAGAATATTATAGTAATAGTTTGCTGTTGTTCCTCTCTATCAGGGCACTATGTCTAGTTTCAATACCTGCCTGATTTAAAGTTGAAAGTCCTAAATTTTGTGAACTGTGATGTGAAAATCTTGTACTAAGACAGAAAATTTCATTAGTTAGAACAACACTTTTTCATATAATATAATTCTACGCAGGTAGCTGAAATATCGGCTAAGCCTATGTATGCTTTCACGACTAAAATCACACTATTCTGATACCATTGGAATTAAAATAAACGTTAAGCGACATATTTGCTTTTTATCTTGAAAATGAAAGTTCTCCTAGAATTACTTTTCTAAACCGAAAATATTATAATTCAGCTCTTGCGTAAAAGCAAAGTGACATGACAAAAACTTTCGTGAAGCGAGAGGTACTTGTATTCCAGTACAAAAATGTGAAGTAGAACAGAATTAGTGAATCGTGAAGAGGAAATTACTAAAATAATCAATTATAAAGCAAAATGTTTTAATTTTGCAAAAATTCTGAGTAATGTTCAATATTCCCTAAGCGATTAGCAATTGCGTAGCATACGCCCAAACTAATTCTAAAGAAACATTTTCGACGGAAAATCTCAAAGTTATCCTGAGACAGTTTATTAACATTATCTAGCTTGCATTACATTAATTATTACATAGTTTCTTTATGAGTATTAAATTAATTATTACGACGAATGCCTTGGCATAATGTAAGTGGATCTCAATTGAGTGTTCTATCTAAAATAATAGATAATGATTGAATTTTCATTATTTATTTAAATTATACTTTTATTGTATTGTCCACGTGTAATGAAAATGCAAGTACTCTCTATTTAGAAAATCTAGCAGGATGGTATCCTAAACGAGCACAGCTCCAGTTCTTCATCCTCATTCATTTTGTAAATTTATCAATTTCGCATTTAAAGCAAAATATATCGTCATTATTTTAATGAAACATAAAGGCTATGGAAATTTTTGTATTCCTTAATCTCACTTAATAATGCCATTAAAACTGAGAAACAAACAATAAAATCATATCCATTTTAAAGATGCAGTGTTTATTCTTTGGTTTCTGTTTTGAAAATGGAATGATGTACAAACTGAAAAGCAGCAAGTTATTATTAAAAAGAATATATCATTTATGAATGTTTAGTTTGTATACATGAGAAACAATGCACTGTTTTGAATTAAAAAATAAATTTAAGTAATAGGAAAGAGCAATATAAGTCCCCATGAAATTTATAAGCAGCAGCTTTAATCTAAATGAGGTGAAAGATTTTTAAATCGAAAAAAGGGTTTTGATGTGTTCTTCGAAAACAAACCAAAATATTCCATTCCAAACAGAATCTTTATATTTAAAATTTTAATTCATAAATTACACAGACATGTACCTTTTTAATTGCAGTTCAGGATCTGATCATTTCTATTCAAATTTTGGTTTTCGAAATCCTTATTTGAAAGATTTTACTATCACCTATTACTTACATATAAAAAATGAGAGAGAATCGGGTTAGGTTAAGTGAAAGACCTAATTTTACCGATTTGGTATTGCTCTCAGAGATAAAAAATCTGAAAGAATTTGAAAAGAATTTAGAGTCATGCCTTCTTTCACAATGCTTAATATTGTCATTGCAAATTAAGGAAAACTTTAAAAAAAGTTAACAGTTTTTTATTCACTGTGACTGTAGATGAACTTCACAGTCACGCATTCCAGATAGAAAGTATGTTTTTAATAAAAACGCTTCGCATACGTTTACAGTGACTCAAAGAGGAGTACAGAATTCGAAGGAAATAAATTTCCCACCATAGAACGTGCAGAAGAAATAAGGAAAATTTCCAATCGAAAAGGTAAAAACCTTGAACAATGTGGGTTTAATTTAATATGGGTAAAGGTCAACAAGAAACTCGTACAGGAAAATGTTACTTTATAATGTAGGATTGTAACGATTGCTATCCTAATGGAGATTATGAGAGTAGTTTTATGTTATCCACCGATTATGGTTCTATAATTTTTACTCACCCATTAGATACGTAGATATGTTACATATTTTATTTTGATATATTACTTAGGTTTAAAAAGGACATGTAAAAGTGACAATTATTAATGGGGAAAATTATAAATACGTATAAGGTATTTCTTCCGTCTTCTTCGTATGCCTTTGTGGTGTAGTGGTCAGCACACTTGGTGCGTTCGAGAGGTCCATAGTTCGAGTCCCGGTGAGGGCAGACCTAATGTCTCTACACTGCCGCCAGAATAGTAGTGGACGATGATTCTCCACCAACAAGATTTGGCAATTGGGGCCCCTAATCCCCAGTCGCCCTTTAAAAGGGGAAATATATAAGGAATTTCCTCCCGTTTTTTTCGCATACCTTCGTAGTGTAGTGGTCAGCACGCTCGGCGCGTATTCAAGAGGTCCGTAGTTCGAGTGCCAGCGAGGGCACTGCTCATTTTCCCTGTCTCCTGTTTCAAAAAAGACCTAATGTCTCTACATACGAAATACTTTCTAAAAGTTAAACTGATAAACGCTGCTGTTATATATAATAAGGCTGCTGTTATATTTTGTATTGAACCCTTTCATCTATACAGCACTTGAATATTGTAGTGTACTTCGAATGTTGTATGCAATAAAAGTTGGATAGCAGATTTTTTACATAAAATTATTTTTCTGTGTACTATTATTTGAGAGTGCAATATTGTATTCCTTAAAACAGCATTTTAAGATTTCATTCTTAAAAAATTATTTTATTGCTCGAAACTAACTGTTTTATTGTACAATAGATCTATTTTAAATTACATTTCTGTGCTTGTTTATTGCGGTGAATTCATCTTATTCTTTGTATTATCTCAATAGCTGGCGAATAATAGAAACTTCTGGTTCAAAAAGCAACGGATACTTGAATTTCCGCAGTAATTATGATGGAAAAAATATATTTTTGGTATTTCAGTTGAAAATGTGAATATTGCGGAATTGTGTTTTCGCACTTCATTAAAGCAGAATTTTGTCGTTTTTACAATACGTGTTCATCAGGTGCGCAAATCATTTTTCTTCTTTTGTACATATATGTAATTAACTAATGTATCAAAGCACTAGGCTAATACACACCTGGAAAGACTCTTACTTTTTGTACCGACGACAGGCGGCCGTCAATTAATGTTTTAACATGC
This sequence comes from Stegodyphus mimosarum, assembly GCA_000611955.2. Lineage (NCBI taxonomy): Eukaryota > Metazoa > Arthropoda > Arachnida > Araneae > Eresidae > Stegodyphus > Stegodyphus mimosarum. The sequence goes on from KK114570.1 coordinate 165,805, forward strand.
CAACTGTTGGACCCCGCCGTTGTTTATCTCTGTACTACTTTCTTTTTTTAGAACCCCCTCAAAAGACAGATCTAAGGGCCTGCACCCCTTCTCTTTCCACCATCCTTCCACCAGTATCTCGACAGAACTTTCAGATCGACTGTTTTTAAGTGCTGTCATGTCGTACAGACGCTATTTAGTTAGAAACGTCCATGACATATACGGGATTCAACTTCGGATTCTAATCTATGGTAAGCGAACAAGGCGGCGGGATGATTACTACTCTGCATACGGAAAAGGCTGCAAAAATTTTATGGAGTTGTATGGTCTCCTCGCTGGAGACAAATCCATAATTGTATAGCGTGATCCGCGATCTGAGCCATTGAGCTGTATAAGGGCAGAGAGGCCTTCATAGAAGACTTTCTAAGCAAAAATGGCCTGTAAATGCCAACGAATAAGGAAAATCATGGAGATTTCACATAACCATCTTTTTTCAGTTGCTCAAATCAGATCTTAAGATGAACCATAAGTATTTCTTGTACGGTCCATCTGTCTTTCTGCCATGGAGATCTTCCATCACCAATTTTAAACTAACTGCATTTCTTAAATGCCTAGAAGAAATAGGAAAAAAAGGTATGTCAAGTGAAAATAAATCAAATTTTTGCTTCTTCGACAAAGGCTTCCTAATTTTTCCTTTTTTTATATTTATATATTATGAATAATTTCATTTTTGGAAAACAGGCGCGAATAAATAGCAACAGCTGTTCAATTACGCAATGCCTCTTTCTTAACATGTAAATCGGGAACCTTGATGGATCAAAAACAATACTTAATATTCAGTTTCTTCTCACAAGGAAATGTGCAACAGAACAGTCAACGAACAAAGAAAAGGAAAGCCATTTCTAAATTTTTCACTTTATATTACGCAAATGTTAAAAAAGAAAATCATTTTAAGAAAGATAATTTTTATGACAATCATTGCTTTCGTTTTTAAATTGCAGATTTATTAATTGAATATTATGAATTATTAATAGAATATTGTGAATTTAAAGTCTTTGTAAATGACAATATTATTATACACACGCTCACACAAAGGGAAAAAATTTGGTGTGCGTTGAGCGTATACCTAAGGTAACGATATTGAACCAAATATTTGAAAAGCTATCTGTTTTTTTTAAAAAAAACTACTTTTAAAATTATTTAGCTCTGAATATTTAGTTTAAGAGAAATACTTTAATGTTAATTCTAAAGTTGGGCAAAATAAGACGTTACTTAAAGTTGAAGAAAAGATCCGAGTATTTCAAAGAGTTTTACACGGTCTATCTTCTTCATGTGGCAAAAACATTATATACTATTTTGCCAGATAAACATAACTTAAATAGGCAAAATAAAAATACGGTAGAACTAAAACTATTCTAATAAAATCGAATCATAATTTTAGTATGGAGATATGCGAAAATCCAGGTAATTTAGTTGCCTTTTTAAGTAACCCAGATAAGTTTAAAGATAAGTTTAAGTAACCCAGATACGTTTTAAGTAACCCAGATGCAAATTAAAGAATTTTTTTTCGTTTGTCATATTTTAATTCTTTAATTTTATTTAAAAAAGTGTACAGTTCAACGCATAAGATATTTTTATCTAAGTAAAAAATATAAAATACAAGTATTTCGATAAAAGTAAATAAATGAAGTGTTTTTTATCTGCTTAAACGTGAAGTACCTTTCTACTCGTATTTCAATTTAATTACCGCTGAGAAATTAGTTACTATTTAAGTAAGACATTTATCTATCTAAAGTCAAAAAATAGTAAAATTAACTGTATCATACGCTTTGCTAATTTTTTTTAACTTAAGAGTACAGTTTCACAATATCAAATGCACCCTTTCCTTTAGCACTATATTTTTATTATAATCTATTTTTCTGGAAAGAACATTTGCTGTGCGTAAGCAGTAACTCACACAGAAAACATAATAGACACATATATAGTACATAAATGCTTTTCCGTCAAAGTTTATACATCCCCCACTTTCCTGTTATATTAGGCCAAATTACATGTCGTATACATTCATCTAAACTATGGGTAACTTAAACAACATTAAAAGTATATACTCGACGGCATTAGCTTTCTGCATTATTTAAACCTGACAAATCTAAAAAAGGTACGAATAAATTAAAAACAAGTTTGATTTTATTTGGCTGAGAAAAGAATTAGGATAATGAAGGTTAATATATCTGGAGTCCAGACAAATGGAATATCCAGACAAATTCTAAAATTAAAAAAGAATTAAGCTAAAGACTTTACGTTACAACTCACTTTTCACTGAATCACTAATCTAAAATTCTGCAGAATTTTTCATTGCTAAATCGCTGTTTTCCTAAATAGCCGACACATACGTTTTATTACTTAGTTGTCATCGTTTCACTCAAAACAATATCAAAATATTTTTTTCACTTAACCTTGATACAAAACTTGATTTCCTGTCAGTAAATCGATGCAGAGCACCGAACCTTGGACAAGATGTTACTTTCAAACTCTGTTTTCCTCATTTCGGTTTGATGTCGCTTGTTTGTGCTTTTTCAGATGTTATTGTTATAGTTTTAGACGAAAACGAGTTTGTTTTCACAACATAAAAAACTGTGGCCGTTGCAAGCGGTATAGGCTCTTAATTTTCATTTTGTAACAGTCCGTCGAACAGTGCTGTTATATCTATCGATTTCACTTATAAAATTTCTACTATTCCATCAAAGTTTTAAAAAGTTAGCAAATTTACCGAAAGTGAGAAAATGAGCCGCTTTTGGACCAGGTCTGAAAACGATCTCGATCAGTGTCAGTCGTATCAACAATTACATGAGTATAACAAGTGCAGATGTTTCACTGACAGCACATAGTAGTTTGATGTAGCGAACGTTTACTATTAGGTATGCAGATTGTCATGTATCTTGCCCAGCTGTGCTGAGAAGAAAGCTGCTAATCAGCTGTGCTGATTCTTGAGCAACATTGTATATGATATCTGTCATCCTTTTCAAGAAATGAGATCTAATTTAACCTGTTGGTGGTTTGATAACTTCAAGGTTCTGCTTATTCTTCCTGTATTTTGTGACAGTTTGTTCAGAATGGGAAAATTACATAAATCGTAGATTGATATTTATTGCTCGTAAGTTTGTATGTAAGAGAAATTCATTATGTAACTATGTCAGGTTTCCCATAATTTTGTTTTATTCTAGATTTCATGCAATTGACGATTTTTTATTGTTTAATTAGTAAATTTAAGTTCTTGATGATAATATCTTGTAATAATATATGTCTATAATAATTTGGTTGGATTTATCTTACACCTGGTGAGTAAGAAAGTAGTAAAACGAGATTTTGTAGGTGTTTAAAAAGACGGAACAACTAAAATATCGCTGAAAGTCTGGTCGCCTTGCTTACAGTTGAAAAACTGAATTAAAAAAAAGCTGAATTTCTGACTAAAATTTCTGGCGAATTTGCTTACCTAGCATCGTTCAGTAAAAACAATAAATTAAAATTTTGTAGGGGCTTAAACAAAGCAGGTGTAAGTATAATGCGCAAACATTTCCAGAATTATCAAAAGAGATTCTACTCTTAAGATTCCAAGCACTCAGTTATAAGCTGTACACGTATATTTTGAGGGGGAAAAAGGACTGTTTTATATCTTCTATTCTAACGAGCCGAATGAGGAAATTAAACTTCCGTTTTTTATGTCTTGAATGCGCGACTTAGATATATTAGAATTACATATAGCAATTTTTCTAACATAGATATTTTGACACAAAATTGGACGTTTTTCTGAAATCACATACCAATTTTTCTCCCTATCTCGATTCTACTCTAGAGTACTTACATCATCTAATTTTGAATAACATAGTCCTCCACTCAAACATAGGCTCCTGGAAAATAGAATTTGAAATTTGTTTCATTGTCTATTCCATATTTTGTAAACCTTTAACGAATTTTTGATTTCATAAAAACTCAACAATTTCAAAGCGAGCAGTTGCAACATTATACGGATTAAACTATTTTTATCTCCAGCACGCGAGACTTCGGAAATTCTAAAGACATGCTGTTTTTAAATACTTTTCGCACTATGTGACGTCAGTCCAAATGATATCGAATCGTGTTCGTGTCTGTAAATGACAAAAACGTCTGTTTGGACTTAACATAAAATCTGAAAGCTTTCAGAATTTTTTTTTATTTATTCATTATTTTTGGGGGGACAATGAACAAGCAATTTGTCTTGGCTCGTGCAGAATGAAAAAAGGGTAAAGGAAAGTTGGTTATAAGTTAAGAATTTTGGCAAGTGAATTATTCTTTATGAAAACTGAAAAAATATCAAGATAAATTTTTAAATTTCTCGGTCAGTTTCTTGCCAAATTTTACAAAATTTAAGATTTAGGCATAACTTGAGTCGCAGAAACAAGGAAAAAATTATTAGGTCATGTCAGAAAAAGTCCGATTTATTTTGGGGCAAAATACCTCTATTAAAATGATACTGTATATTAATCTGATATTTATCCTAAGTTGCGCTTTCGAGACGAGAAACCCGCAAATTATATTTCGTCTATCGGCGCCGTAGAACGGGAGATATAGAGCTGCCCCCTTTTTAGTGCACAGTACATATATATATTTGAAGAATGAGAATAAAAACCCGTAAATCCAATAATTGCATTGTTTAGCTTAGGTAGTGAAATTGATTAATTAGAAAAGTTAAGAAATTTTACTATACAAAAACCGCACATTTTGCAGTCAACGAAATTAAGTACTTACGAAATTTTGCGCTATGAAATCACTATTTCTTTACCTTACTGCTTTCAATTTTACTGCCAAGAAGAAACTGTAAACCTCAGACGATATTTAGGAATTTTAATGAGATACTATCTTTTCATGAGTGCAGCTGATATCGACAAAAGGAGCTTAAATGTCATTTTAATGACTCATTTTATGAGTTTCGGGACCTTTACAGGAGACGTCGTTCAGCAGTTTTGCAGCAAATAATAATTCGATGACATGTAGAGGTATCAAATGGCATTCGAGGCGGTGAATGCCGTTTACAGAGCTGCGTTTAAGCTCAATGTGCCGCAGCTGGCAGTACTTGGGAAAAAATCAAGCAGTTCATTTCTCGCCAGAAGAATACATTTGATTTACGGTGTAGAAAATAACTCTATAAAATTGTCGCATTGCATCACAGTGAGTTGAGTAATATTTTCCAAGAATTACAAGGATAATAGGAATCTATATGTATTTATATGTACATATAATTGTTATACACTTATACACACTTACATATTATTATACGTTATACACATTTAATTTACAATCATGCATCGCAAATTTTAATTTAATTTAAATTATATAGTTTTACTTAAATGCACTGAAAGGTAGAAAATATTTTTTATTTATCACGATATTCGTGGTCATATATCACTAAAAATGGAATCGCGCTGCTAATAAAGATGAATTTTAAATAAAAAATCTCAAAAAGAAATTTAAATGACTTCAATGTAATCATTCTTATGTATGTATGTATTCTATCACTTTTATTGTTTCTTGACAATCTGTAAATGTCCCAATACAATTTTTATACGGGCCCTCAATGATTTTAATTTTGGTCACATATGAGGAAAAACATTGTAACTTTTTTTTAACTTTTTAATACTTTAAATAAATTTGTGTGATTTAAAAACTTTTATAATAATTTTATATCTTTTACTACGAAGAATAGCAAAAATTGTAAAAAATGAAATTCATCGTCTCTAAATGTAGGAAACATTTCGTCTAAGCATACCAGGCAGTGAATTGCGCAGTTGCGCAGTGTAGCTAGGAGGGCGGTCTTTGTATTATATATAATATAACATAGATTAGAGATGTAGTTACAAAATAAACTACACTTCTAACTAGCACGCAGATAATTATTCTGTATCGAAGTATGCAATATATATGGCTCTAGAAATTCTTTTTACTCATTACAGGATGCAAATATTAATAAAACCTTGTATATTTGTTATGTAACTTTATATGTCGGTTATATTATAAATTAAGCTGGCGTACTTAATTATGACAAAGCCCTCTAGGGCTATTTCCCTAAGGGGAGGAGAAATTTTGTGGAGGACCTTTAAATGGAAACTGGCTCGTATCCATGTTATACATGAAAGGAAAATGCCTATGCAGACAGTCCTTTCGCCTGGAACTGAACACAGTGTCTAACTACCAGTATTTAGCGACTTTACGGCTCGGCCATTGAGGGCCATATTATAGATTAGTTATGTATTGTATATTGCGTCAATTTGAGATGATATTAGAAGTAAAATAAATCTATAAATTATAATTAAATATTAAAAAGCTATAAATTATACTACAGAAAAATATGCATTTCTTTTAATTCACTTAGTAAAGTAAGTCCTTAATTTGAGAGTTAACGTTTTTAAGAACTGACAATGCGCTGAACAGAATGGATGGTAAATAAAAGATGTCTTGAAATAGCAGGACTCGCGAGGAGTCTTACTATTGCATTTTTCCGAATGATAAATGCCCTAATAGCATAATGCAGCAATGATAGAAAATTAGCGATAAAAAATTCAAATAACCTAACCTATAATTATTTAGGTTATTTGTATGTGGCTAAGCACATGAAGGCTATCTATCTAAAATGAGGGATGCATTCGTGGGGGCCTTTCTAAAAGGAACTGACTCGTATTCCCGCTACAAATGGGGAGAAACAGGAAAATACACGAATGCTTCCATGCCGCTCATTTGAGATCAAGCCCGGTTTGAACTCCCAGTATTCAGCAGTCGGCCACTGATGGACTGACAGAGAGCTAAAATGGCTAATCTTAATCATGTTGCTCATGAGTTAAAATAACGGGCAATAAATTTCTTCGTTGGCAGGAAGTTTCTACGACTTCCTACCAACGAAGAAATTTATTGTTCGTTATTAACTTTGTAGTCTCATAGATAGCAACGAGGAAAATCGCTGTTCTCTATGAGACTACAATTTGGAGGTAAGATTAATTACAAAATTATTTGTCATATTATTCAGTTACGTTTGTTTACATCTGAGAAGAGTGCGGAAGCTTATTGCTTACCTATAACTAGTTTCTCATCACGGAAGCAGTAATTTTCCAAGTTTAATTGTCAAACATGGAATTACCTTCAAAGAAGCAACGAGTTTGGCAGAATGACATTGATGCCGCCCAACGGACCGGTTTCATAGTGATGCCACCCCTCCCAAGAGAAGAAATATCGCAAAAGAGTATTAAATTATGAAAAGGAAGTGAAAAATTACGTTTAATGTTTTAACGATTTATCACATGTGTATAAACTCTAGATGACTTATTTCGTGGACGCAATCGCCGTTTATGTCTTATCAGGTTCTTGCAGTATCGTGATTTTCCTAATAACGCCTGAATTCTTTCATAAATGTTATTTCTTAGTCTCAAGGCTGAAGGTATCGATCAATATTAGTTCAGACATAAATCCTGTCTTCGAGGTGAATGTTTTATTATGAGGTTGCGCCTTGTTCGCGTGTAGTAGAGCCGGATCGAAAGAAAGGTTAGGAAAAGCTCGAAAGCGAAGTAGGTGACCTTGAACAACAAAATCCTCCGCCTGTTATCCTGGTTATATACCGCTTTTTCCTCCATTTACCATTGTTTAATTTGCGCTTTGAGTCCTTCAGCGGTATATTTCTTAAATTATAAAGCTGAGAGGAAAATTAGCAATATATTTATTACGGGAATTATTGTTTAAAATACGATTAAACTACACTTGCTCTGTTCTTTGTTATTGTTACGTTTTTCTCTTCTTCGTACGTATGTTAAAGGGTTCGTGGATTTGGAGTGAATAACGACGACGACACTTGATGGAGAATGGAAACACACTTTATTGGCCAGAATTTTTCAAGACAGCTCCAGACTCACTTTTACAGTCGTCGAAGAACAACTTTAAACATATTGTAATAATCAGCAACACAACCTTCAGACTATCAGGCTATAACGGTGAAGACAGCTTCACGGCAAAGTACAGTTCAGAGTAAAGTTCCCGATTCTGCTCGGTCGTTCTCGGAACTCTACGTACTCTCGAGACTCTCCACGCTATAACTCGCGATGCATTCAACGATACACTAGAGTATAGCTCCCGACTCGGTTCAGTCGTTCTCGGAGCTCAACGCACTCTAAGATGAGACTCTCTCGATGCACTCGACGACCAACTCAGCACTAGACTACGAGACACTCGCTCACTGACTGGCTGTCAACTCGGTAGACTAAACACTGACTCCGCATTGACTCGTAACTGACTGACTCTCTGCGTACCAGCAGGGTTTATATAGCTTTTAGCTTGTGTTCGAGAACATTCTGAGCTAAACCAGTAAGAATTCGTTCCAAAAGGGTCTCCATACGTCTATAACATAACGCCAATTTTGTCACCAAATGGGCGATTTCTCGCCAAATATGGCAACCCTGCCTTCCTTTGCCATTTTCTGGCAACCCTAAGCCTGCTTTGCGAGGAAGCTATCTTACCGCGCCTGGACATTTCGTAACAATATATTCAAACTCCGAACATTCAAATTAACTGTCCATGCGATTTTAAAAATCTGGATAACTAGATCTTTTTTTAAATTGTAGGCCAAATACATAATTATTTACAGAGTAAGCAAAGAAATTTGTAGAATGCAAACGGGCGCATGTACTTACTGCAAATTTTGTTTCTTCTGTTTACCGCATTTTATTTGAATAAAGATTACAAAGCTGAAAAACTGTAATTTTTTACAATGAAAATTTTAAAATGTTGCCTTTAGGGAAAAAAGAAACTCTTAGTAACTATAAACGAGCATATTTTGTACCAAGGTAATTCAGCTTGAGATGCAATGAAAATTAAATGCTTTTTAAATTTTGCCAAAGAGTTATGCTGTTAAAAGTAAAACAAAGATTTAAATTACTAAGTAGTGCATTTGCTGCTTTTATTAAGTACTGGACTGTAATAATTTAAAAGTAAATTGAAGGGCTTATGGTTATTGCGGTCTTAAAACTTTCAAAGTTTCACAAGTGATAAATGCGTGCCAGCGTTATGTACGAATAGTCTCAAAACATTTGCAAAACTTCCACTAAAGATAACATTAAAACCAAAATAACTTGTAGCGAAAGCACTATTTCCGTGATGATGATCAAATATTGAATCACTGAACTTAAGCTGTCATTCAGCTCAGAAACTCAAGTTTAAAGTATATTTTAATTTTTAATATGAATGATTTTTCCTTCTATTCCAGTGGATGCTGCAATCATTGAAGACACTAAAACCAGTTCTGTCATGATTTCAAAATATACTCTAGGAAGACAATAAAAGAAATCTGTGCTTTTGCAAAGGCTTTGATATGACAGATGGGATTGCAACTAGGTTTTACACATATTTTTGTTATTTATAACTGTGTAATAGCAGCGCAAGGTATTTATAGCATAAAAAATTGAGCTGCATCATAAAAGAATTTCCTCTACAAAAAATACTGCATTTGGTGAAAAAAATATAGGATATGAAACCTTAATGGACCAAAAAAATTTTATTTATCTCAGTCTCACGTAAAACTAGGTTTCATTAAATTACATTTTAAAATTGTGTTTGAAAAGGTGTTGATTCTAAGAGAAATTACGGGATTAATTCCTTGGTTCTATCGAAACTGGTAGGTGGTAGTGAAAAATAAATGTCATACTTGTATTCAACATCGTGTGAGAGGGGGAAAAATGAAATATAAAGTAACGCTGTTAGATTCTGGGTATTTATACAAAAATGTTTTTTAATATATTCTCTACAATACATGCGTATCTAGTCAAAT
>KK114570.1:175641-201270 GCA_000611955.2 Stegodyphus mimosarum
ATATATATATAATGATATAAAATATTTATCATCTTGCACTTCTTATGCATCTGATTCTTGAATAGTTTGACCAGTAACATAAAAAGAAGGATATGTAGAACAAGCTTTGAACTAATCATAGGGGGTTCTAATGTGTTTCAGATATGGGATCTTTTCCTTGTCTATTTTTGACAAGGAAGATTTTCGGACTTGTGATGCTGTGTGTGTTTCGGGAAAGAGAACTCAGACGATTCGCTTATCCGAAAATAAATAATAATGACAAAAATTATTCTAAATTCCGTTGATTAGCCGTTAAAAATACCAAATATTGCGCTATTCAGCAATATACCGCTATTCTGCAACATTCAAAAATTTTTACATAGCTTCCTTATAACTAGATATCGGAATGAAAATACATAATAAATGAAAAGAAATGGATAAAAGTAATATCATGAATATTTCTTGCTATCAATGCATCCTAAATTAAAAGGTAATACGAAAATCTAGTCATTAATAAAGGAAATTTACTTTTAGAAAGCGTACAGAGAAGTTCTGAAAATCATTTTATTCTAAATTGATGCCTCGCATTTATAATCTTGTTTATGCTATAAAAGTTATGCGCATTTCATACGGCAGTCAATATAGTGATTAAGTATTGAATGGTATGAAGAGAAATTATTAGAACCATACTACATGTACTTACATACCAGCTAGATTTACCAAATTGTAATTCATACCAGCTACATTTTTTTGAAGAAGAATTCCAAATAACAAATATAATTTCAAATTACGAACGCCTGAAACCAAATTCAATTCAACTGTAGCAACAATAAGCCATCAATTATAACTTAAATTCAAAATACATTTGTAGATTAAAAATTTGACGAAGCGTTGAGGAGTTTTTTTTGGCAAAGGCCTAAAACGATATGGAAAGGAACGCAATATTCAAAAGGCACAAAATTTTTCCAGACAACTTATTTCGAGCGAATAAAATCTTTTAGGAATTCATTAGCCAGTTCCGATTGACATCTTTCTTTTAAAAGAGTATTATTAGAATCTTACCTCCCAAATTAACGTTCAAATTGAAAGATCTTTGTTGTAAGAGTGACTGCTTACGTATCAACATAGCAAAGAATAAGTAAAACATTACAGTATTCATTTGGAGAATTTATTAAAAATATTGTGCATAAAATTTGCAATCAAATTCTTACGATTTTCAAATGTATCGCAATGCCAGTTCATACACTAGCTGCTTGCTTATCTTGATTTACGATGATGGTGCCATCTGTTAAAAAAAGCCTTGAATTTCCACAATTGCAAAGAAATAATTTCAAGGACAGAAGAATCAAATGGATCGTGACTTGAATCTATATACCCGCACGCAAGCTGTAATATTTTTAGACTTGATCATTATCTGATAAAATATTCATTTTCACACCAACGTTTTTTATTATTAAAACCTTGAAACAGAAAAGCTTGGGAAGTCTCAGCTTGGGAAAGAAACTACCGTCAACTTCTACGGCAGATGATATTAGTTTTACCTAATGTATTATACCAACTTATTATTTATCGTTGAATCACTTTAAAGTAATCCGAGTTTTTAAGTGGGAACCATTTGGAAATAATATATGGATTTAAATACGAACAATTGGAAACAATATTATAGCAATATTTAATATTACAAACTTTATAGCAATATTTTACAACATGTATTAATAATTTTTATACTATTAACTTTAAAACAAAATGTGGTGTGTCGAACGTCCAGTAGCTGTAATTAGTTCGTTAGTTGGTTATTTGAATACAGCAAAACACATGAAGGTTAACTGCCTAAAGAGACGGATGCCTTCCTGTGGAGGCCTTTGTAGCGGAAACCGGCTGGTTTTTACGTCACGCGTGAGGAAAGCTACGAAATAAAAATATGTTAATACCCGGCAACTATGTTAAGTCTGCATTTCGAATGAAAAGCGAATGCATGATCTTCCATCCAACGACTAAGTAGGCTATTGAAGCACCTTCTGATAATTTCTGATGGAAGTGACACTTTGAATCTAAGCATCATCTACTTAAACCTGATCTGAAGCTGGTGCGCGGTTCGAGAAAAATCCGACAAGAAACAGAGAGAGAGAGAGAAAAGAAAATTAAAAAAACTATGCACAGCTTTTTTTTTCTAAACTTCGAAAATTCTGCAATATCGATGAAAACTGAATAATGGAAATATTCCTGAAATTGCTAAGTTTATGTAATTTAGCTATAACGTTTCTCCAACAGGTTGTTCTCTAGTTTTAGAGTACTAATAAGCTTTTATGGGCACTGATGACACCTTAACTTGATATTATAACGTCTAATTTCTTCGATACGAATCCGTTGAAATATATTTTAACCCTGTAAAAGATAATATTACCAAAGATTCATTGTACCTTCTGCAACAAAAATAAAAAGTCGTTTAGGCTTGATAATGCGCAAGGCTAACGTCTTCCATCACGTTAACAGTAATGAAACATTTTCCTCCGCAGATTTAATGCTTTGATAAAATCTTTCTAGACAAATGTCGAAAGAATCTTTTTGATTTCACGTGGTGGATAGGTGATTACATGACCAACAGATTTTTCTCTAAAAGAGAAAACTGCAAGAAAAATGAGTGATAAAATCTTTGTGGGAAAAAAGGCAATCGACTCATCAGTCCAGAATCAATGTAAGATTCCGGATATTACAAAACTCGCAATTTCAAATGTTCTTTCAAATGTTTCAAATGTTCCTTGTGCCCTCCTCCCTCAGTCTGAAATTCCGAGGGTTTGTGGAAAGCGAAAGGTTTCCGGCTATTGTTTTGTCGTAAACAAAGAGCTTACATAAGGGTGTGAATCCTCCAAAAAGTACACATATAAATTTTTTTCAGCTGTATGCTTAATGAAATGCATTTGGCCATGCCTATGGACATTGTTTGAAGGTCAATGAGATCTCAGGGTCAAATCTAAATGTCTCTTATTGCAATTTCAGAAAACTCATAGCTAACAATGCATTGTTATTCATCACTGTCGGTGAAATTGAGCGAAATGAAGTTCAAGCGCTGACACAAACTTCCTGCAGTAGTAACCTCTCGAAGACAATTCGTATTGTGAATCCAAAATATATTTTACGTAAGAGAAACAACAAATTATTTTTACCGAATTTATTTTTTTGATTACAATAAAGACAGTTCTAAAGATCCACTTAGACAAGCTTCTAAAATGTTCTAGTATTAACATCATCAGGCATAGCTGATGTCATCATGCATAACTGAGTCATCATACATAGTCTTCAGCTAGAAGGACACCCGTAATCAGTATTGAACTACCTTTTTACACTTTGTAGAAAAACGGTGACCGTAATGGAATACAGAAGTGGTAAATAAGTATTATGTCTTGCTTGAACTAAAAAAAAACTAAAGACGAAATCTGCTTTCCCTTAAGTACGTTTATGTAGTGTAATAGAAAATCAGAAAATGACAATATCAAGTCAAAAATCTTTACCTTATCATTTTATGTTTTTTTATTACATCGCATACATGTATTTAAGAAACTCTGCACATTAAGGAAGTGTTGAACAACAAGGGGTAGTCTCGCATAGTCCCGTTGAAATGAGGGGCGAAAATATGGCATAGCAAATGGCCATGAAACTTCAGTAATGTGACAACGGCTGGTTAAAGTTTTGGATATGCGGACTAGAGGTGAAAGGAATATGTACCCTATACCACCTCACGTTACCAATCCAAGTCTTAACCGATATGACGTTGAGAATATAAACGTTTTTCCCTCGATGCCCTCTCTTGCATGGATAAGGCCACCATAACATTGTAAGTAAAAGCTGAATTTATTATTATTTTATCTAATAAGTCAACGCCACGCCACTCACTAATGCCATAATATACGTTGCTGAGTGCACCAATGTAAGCGTCGATTCTGCTGTAGCGAGAAGCAGAAGCAATGATCGCTTTGCAATAGTTTGAGGGGTTAGAGATGTTACCGCATCATGCGTGCGGATTTGGTGGTGCGCATCACATCCAGTTTCCTGATACAATATCCGTTATGTACCTATATATGTATCACAGACAAGATGCTGTAATCGCTTACATTGGTTAGCAGAGTCCATTGAGACCCCGCACGTCGCTCTGCGTTGCAAATTCTCAAAACTATCAATGAATCTCATCCAACTCAAGCAACAGTTGCTCGATACGATATGCAATTTGCAAAGCTTCTCTCGCGATCGAATTTTCTGACATGATGTTTATGACGACACCCTCCTTACACCAGACCTAACACGACCTCAAACACAAAAAACAAGCACCTTCTTTACGGTATAATAATTTTAATGATTTTCAGTGTAGTATTCTCTCTAGAAGATTACATGCATATAATTTCATTTTTCCTTCTCCTGAAGAGTTGATTTTTTATATGCTGTTTTACAAATATTGGCTTTGGTCTCCAGATTAATCAATTCAAAATTAAATAACGTGCAATTCTTATCCAGTAAGCCAAGAAACGATTAGACAGCTATGCAGCGCATATTAAATTGGATTAATTCACTTAAGGTAATGATAATTAGGCAAATAATTAAGATAAATTGAATCATGATAATTATTTAAATATGCTATTTTTAAGAATAAAAACTTTATATGCAGATTTTCAATTCTGTGTTAATTATCTCAGTCGTTTTAAATTTCTAGTAGAATATGATATTTTTAACACCCGTATGGAAGGACGAATTTTTAGCTTTATTCGAAATTAATGTCTCGATATTTGCGCATTTTGTCACAGACGTATAATTAAAATGTCTAATGTTCCCCTTAGAAAGTCCTCCGGGAAGGTATCCCTTCCCATAAGCAGTTGGCTTTTGTTTGAATTTCTTAACTTATTTTGTAAGAAATACAGACAAATAGAAACGAATTTTGAAGCGAAAAAAACGTAAAAATGGCGAGAAGACCTTCCTTACAACATCCCTTTCTTTCATTTTAGGCTAAGAATTAAAAAAAAACTGATAGTTTTCAGATTTTACATTACACCCGAAGGGACTTTTTTTAACGTTTTCTGTGTTACCTTTACTTATACAAACCGTGTTCTTCGCGCTTAAACCATAAAATTCTCTTCAACAGCAATATCACAAAATAATTTCAAAAGAGCATATCTTTAGAATTTCCGATACACATTCTCTCACGCTGGAGATAAAAAAAAATGTTTTTTCGTGCAGTGTTGCCATTGCTCGCTTTGAAATTGTTGAGTCTGTTAATAAAAAATTCGTTAAAGTTTTACAAAATATAAAATAAATAATAAAACAAATTCCAAATTCCGGCTTCCAGATGCCTATATTCGACTGGAGGACTACATTATTCAAAATTTGATGTCTCTAGGTACCGTCGTTTTTTCACAGAGCGGGAAACATACATACATTCATGCAGATTCTTCATTATTTAATTTCTTTAAATATAATGCAGGGCTATAATTTTTGGTAGCAACAATTTGAAAAAGTGAAACGCCGTTTATAACGAACCATCACAAAATACCAAAACGAAATTAACAGCCCCTCTAGGCTAAAACCCTTTGGGCTACTACTAAAAATGTTGCCACAAAAATTTACATTTTAACAAAGATGCTAAATTAAATTATAAATATCGAGTTTGTTCACAATCTTCAACAGCTCCTGTGGGCTTCGCGATATCCAAATAACATAACGTAGCCTAAATTATAATTCAGTACAAATTAATCCATGCATGACTCCATATGAAGCTCAAAAAGTAATAAAGAATTTTTATTCAGAATTATTTGCATTATACTTGTATGTAAAATATATTATGTAAGAGTTAAAGTGTCATGTTAAAATATATTATAGGGAAGATAAAGTTTAAATTGCATCAGATTAAAGTTCTATTAAAAGGTATTCAATGCATTTATTCATTTCTCGTGTCTATTTTTTTCTATCGGTCCGTTTCGTATCACTGCTAAGTTATTTCCGTTATTAAGTGTTTAATCTCTGAGGCCAGAGTCCTTGTCAAAATTCAAATTGGTATTTGGCCGCAAGGTCTACTGATGTTGTAATACTTTCGCTAGATTATTTTAAATATGATATTGTGTGGAGTGCCTATTTGCTCTGAAAGGTGTATCTTTAATGAAATGTTTTTAAAGCATTTGGATTATTTGTGCTTTTTACTGAAGAGAATACGAGAAAAATCCAATGCAGAAATCCTCGCGCAAGGAATTAGAATTTCAAATCCGGAATAAATTTGCTATGTTTTAGTGCTTTTAGTCCTAAGAATTCCTATGTCATTAAATGCAGCTCATGAATGTAATGAGAAGTTATGTAATGTTATGTAAGAAGTTATGTATGTTTCAAGTCATGTAATTTTCTTTAACACTTACTGCTCAGACTAATAATACTCAAGTTAGTTTGTTTCCTTTTGTGAGAGTTACTGCCTACTTGGTAATTACAATCAACCAGAAACATAAAGCGGACTATGAAAACTGGAAACAAAAAATTGTTCAAAAATGGAAATAAAATAACCTTTCTCGTAATTTTTATACCTACACGTACAATTTAATGAAAGCATCCTTTTTAGAATCATTTGCGTACTACATAATTGATGACATGTGTGATTTCACTTGAAAATTACAGGCGATGGCAAAAATCTGAGCGCATATTTAAAAGTAGACAACAAATCATAACATGGAAAACAAATCATAGGTATCTTGTAATAAAATCTTTGTTGACGGGTGTTATTATCCATGAAATTAGTTCGGGATTCTAATAAAACTGCCTGGAAGAACTTCATATAGTTTCTCTAAGATCACACGGAAAAGAACAGTTCGACACAGATAACGGTAAATCGTGACACCAGACTGGTTCATTCCCCTTCCGGTAGAATGGACGCTCCTCATCACTGGTACGAAGCAAACAGATGAGCAGCTCTAAAAATAGTATGGGAGAGAAAAAAAATGCCGTGACCCAGGAAAAGGTCACAAGCGAAGGGCGAATCTATTGATAATCGGGGCACGTGCATTTCATTCATACTGACGTGCACGATATACGAGAATGAAGAGTAGTAAACAAACGGACAATGAGTGGGGGGGGAGTAGATGGAATTTAGTCACGAATTTACCTCTACTTATTGTTTGGTCTGCGCGGTAATCCAGAACTTTCTCTCCATCTTGAGAAGCTAAGACAACGCTTTTTGGCATCTGCTTTAGAGATTTATGTAGACTCTTTTTTAATGCGAAGCACCTTTTGATGACTCTCAAACTAATATGGTTCGAAACAAGCAGGAAGTAAAAAAATAAACAAAAAACGAAACTAAAAGATTGTGGCAGAGTGGTAAAACTGAGTGCCGAAGTTTGATTTCGGTCGTCGAAGGTTCAGTAAGATAAAACCTTAACTATTTTTACAATTTTTATTTGAAATGGTTTTATAACTTTCCTTCTGAAAATATTATGGTCGAGTAAGGAATGGGAAATTTGACATTCCATAGGAAGATTAATACCTCACAAATATTTTGAAATATGAAAACGAAAATATATATTTAATTTTGAAGAACGTGGACATCTTGATAATGTTTTTAGAGAAACATTTGAACATTCAAAACATTTCAAGCAAGAACATTCAACGCACAAAAAATATGTAATCTTTTATCGGCATGCCGTTGTCGAAGGAAAAACCAAACCTTGCCAACCTTAATTATTAAGATTCTTTTTGCACAAAGGATGTTGCATCAAGGCCCGAAAGATCAAAAGTAACTAAAAGCATTTCGTATAGTCAAAGTTTATTCTAGAGTCAATGAAAGACATTTTAAGCTCTCTTTATCATTTCGGGGAAAGTATCCAAACTACATAGGAAATAACAAGTTTTTCTAGATGTTCTTTTAGAAAGAATACGTTGCAGTACATAATAATTTCGTCCTAATTAGATCTGGTGAAATACGTGTGCCATTACAGTCAAAATAAAGTGAAAAGACTTAGTTTAGTTAGAATCCTTAGAATTTTTTTAACAACATATTTGTTTTATTTTTAGGTTCAATGTGTTTTTCGGTTTATAAGAACACCATATTACTTCATAATTAAGCGCACAAAATAGAAATATGATTGTTCTTGTGTTTTTTTTTCTCTTCGATAATTTAACGTACGTCATTTCAGATGCATTATTTTATGTTTGAACACGTACCAGAAGTACCGTTGCTGGTTCAAATGTAAGTAGTTTAATCTGTTTTCTATTTTTACCGAAGAATTTAAATTGTGTAATATTCTTGAAGTAAACTCTACTGTTATGTTTATCTAGGCACCAAAATTCGACAAATCGGTCTCCAAAAACCAGCGAAAAGGTCAAAAAATGAGTTAAATACGGTAAATTAGACGTACTACATATGATGAAGGCTAAAGTGCTTCCGTGAGAATTATTTTTGCATGTTTTTTGTAAAGGTTGTCTCAATTATTTTCATGCTTACATGATATTTTATTTTGAGTTTACTTCATTTATTGCAAAAAAGGTCTGTCGCAAATATTAGACAGTGATGAACTTTACATCAAACTAGAAATGACGGCAAGATAAACTGATGCTCTGATGCTATTTATTAAAAATATGATGACGATGTTTATTCAATAATATGTTCACCTCTCGAAAGGGCATTTCAAAGCCTTTAATATTTTATTTCCACTGGTAACTGTTATTTTGGAACTCCCAAAGCAGAGCCGTGCCAAGATATTTTTTCACCTGGGGCAAAAAGATAAATACGCGCCCCTCTCTCTCTCTCTCTATATATATATATATAAACAGCTATGTTTGTATTAAATAAAGGTAACTATATTAAATCAACATATTATAATTCTTATAGCATAATTGTACCATAATTCTTAAAGTATTTTTTAATCGCAGCTTTATAAATTCAGAAAAATAATATAGCCAATTATTTACAACTTTCAAATGAAAATGTTAAAAAATCCTTTTTTGATAAATAACATTGACATACACATTGCATTACTTTCCAGGTTTTCTTGCAATTCTTCCTATTGTTTTATTAATTTAAGTTTGACGAAGCTTATTTCCCCTAATAATAATCGGCAAATTTAAAACCATAATTAAAGTAACTTTTGAATTCGCATAGCCAATTTGGCACTCCTTCTAGTGATTCACCTGAGGCAAGTGCCTCACTTCCCTCACCCTTGTGCCGGCTCTGGCCCAAAGCATTATTTAATATTCTTTAGTTGTTAGTTTATTTTATTTTCTTTACATTTAATCTAAAATAAAAACGTATTGAAAGTAGTAGGTTATTATAATTTATTTTACAACTTTATTTACCAAGGTACGGAAAATCATGCAGATGGTCAAACAGCAATCATTGCTATCCTGTGTTCCTTAAAACTCTTCGAGAACCATTTCGACCAAATATATTTTGTCCAGTTGAAGGTTTTATTGTATTTGATTTCACAACAAACCTTATATTTATTTCAAATAGGTATGATTCGTAATATTATTTAACCAAGTGACTATAAATAATGATTAACTAAAGCTCTTAAATAATATAGCCGAAGCTATCAGAATCTAACTAGTTGGCCCCTAAGTATTAATTAAATCGGCGAAGCCTAGCAAGGGCCTAAGATATGGCCGAGCGTAATAACAGCTAAGAGAGATGGAGCCAGAAGGCAAACGCGCGCTAGTCAGGAAATCAGACTCTCCCTCTCTTGAAGTCGGTTAAGTCACGACTTAAATAGTACTCATTCTCATTTGCGCTATCTGCGTTTCTGAATTCACATTCTGGCAGGAAATTGTAAGCTGAAATTAGAATAAGATAGGAAAGATACAAAACTTAAAATAACTGTTAGAAAACGTATAATAAACCTTACACTGTTACAACCTCTCTCCCAACGGAGAGACTTTTTTCCGAAGGGCAAAGTTCTGCAAAATTCGAAATTATATGAACTTAGCTTTCTCATTTACTTTAAGAGAAGGCAAAGAAATATCTGTCACATCAACAGCATCTGGTTATTGGGCGACATACACACCTGTCATAATATTTTTTCAGTCCTTGAAGTAGGTAGGTATATCAAGTTTCATTTTAGTGAACGTTTCCGCAATGAGTGCTACTAACGTCAGTGGAGCCTTCTTTTTGTCATTTCCTTTCCCAACACGCTGACAACCATCACAGTTTGTTACAAAATCTTCGGTTTCTTTGTAACACCTCGCCCAATAAAAATGCTTAACCAGCCTGTCTTTGGTCTTTTTGGCACCCAAATGATCGGAAGTTCCTTCGTTGCACATCTTTATAATTGACGGCTTGAGTTTCTCAGGTATAACTACAGGCTGTTTTTCAAAGCCCATTTTATCTATCTTTTTTTAACTAAAAGATCTTTTTCTGTTAGACTATAGTTCTCATTTTTGCATGAACCTTCTTTAACTTCTTGGATGATTTTAGATAGTTCTTTATCACTATAGTTGGTTATATATAGAGGTTGTCGTGAAGTCGTACAACCTCTTTTGAGTCAATGTTTACTAATGTTTACTTACCTCATTTTCCATATTTAATTCCGGTAATTTAACCTCTTCTTGAAGAACATCTCTGGATGCTTCATTTTCTTCCTTCGTCAGTTCCAGCATCTCTTCATCGCTTTTAGCTATTTCTCTTTTAGTTTGAGCTCTAGTAGAGACCGCATTAACCTGGTGAAGATGGCTATCAGGTTCGTTTCTTTGTTCATTCAAGAGCGCAAAAGTTCGATTGCCTAATAAATATCTTCCTTTGTCACTTTCACTTCTAATAATGGCAGCCTTAGTTATTATTCGCCCGAAATTGCAATTTAGATTGACCTCAGCCAATGGTAAACTGGTTGGATTCAAGTCTAATGGTTGTTGCACCCACATATTTTCACCTGTCAGCATTTCCGGCGTGATGTATTTGCGACAAACTATATCAATACTAACACCTGAATCTCTTAATATAGGAATTTTATAACCATTTACGTAACCCATACTGGTATAAGGTAATATAAATTTATCCTCTGGTTTTGCACTAATTCTGTTAAGATTAGCAGAAGATTTAGTACTATTCTTAAATTTTGGACATTGAGGTCTTAAATGTTGATAGGATCTACATTGATAACATTGTGGAGTCTTTCGTTTTTCATATTTATCATCCGGATGTGGACTTCTACGTCGGTGGATACAAATTCTTCTTTATTAATTTGAGTCCATTCTGCTTGCCTTTCAAACAGTAGCAAATATAGACTGATATCTCCTTTCTTGTCATCGAATTTCTGCATAAGGTGACGCAGCTCCGTTTTTGGCCGGAGTGTCCGTTAGTTTGAAATTCTGCTTCAAGTCTTAATCTCTCTAATTCGTATTGTTCTTTCCTTCTCCGCTCTTCTGCTTCTTCCTGCCTCCTACGTTCTTCTCTTTTCCTTATTCTTCTACTATTCTGTCTAAGACTCCTTTGAATAATAGTTCATCATAATCTCTGCTTTCAACAATTTTCTGTTTTAAATCGACTACTTTTAAATCTGCAGTCACATGAACTCCCAATTCAGCCGCGAGATTTTGCAAATCTTCCTTACGAGATCTTCCTAAATAGGACATTATTTCTGTTTTTAAAATTTATGAACACTGTGTTCTTTATGCTTCCTTAAAGTAGCTCAATTTAATTACTGTAATTAAGTAATGCTCGCAGGAATCACGGAATTAAATGCACTCTCTTAAATACACAAACCTCAAAAATAAGATGTTTATATGAAATTCATACTCTCTGCCACATTAATTCCGACTAAAATAAAAATAACAACATAAGAAAAATGGATACGTTATATGTCTACTGTTGAACAACTAAAATGAATATTAAATATACTGTCCAATACGGTAGTAAAATAAGGCAATTCAATATTAACAGAAAGTAATAACCTCGTATCACTAATATTACGTTCAGTGATGAACTAATAAAATAAAGCAATTCAATATTAATAGGAAGTAATAATCTGGTATTACTAATATTACGTTCAGTGATGAGCTAATAAAATAAAGCAATTCAATATTAACGAGAAGTAATAATCTGTATAACTAATATTGATTTCAGTGATGAACTAATAAAATAAAAATACGCACGATTATTGGATGTTGGTCGGTGACTCCAAAAATAATTAAGATTGTGATCCTTCTTTCGCAAATGAAGCAAAATTCATTGATGGAACACAGCAAAAACTTTATTTAACACTTAAAATGGCGACATACAAGCAAGAAGAGAAAAGATATTCTAAACTATTTTAAAATAAATAGAATTACATTTTTCGTGCGTTTAAAACGTTGCCATTCAGATACATATTCATGTTTGTCTATTTAAATTGTACAAACGATTAGCAACAATATTTAAAACTATTCATCGTGCATTTAAAACGTTGCCATTCAGATACATATTAATGTCCGCCCATTTAAATTGTACAAAAGATTAAAAACAATATTATATTTAAAGCTGTTACAACGGCAATGTAACGAAGTATATGCAATCGAAATGCTATTTTTTCTTATTTTTCTTATTAGACAAGAAGAAACGAATATTTCGTGCCTCAAATCGACACTTTCAAATTAAGCTTGACATATTCATACCGATTAACGATAACATCAGAAGTATTCAGTAAAAATATAGTAGATATTCATAGAGTTTGAAATCTGTAAAATTCACTTATTAGAGTGGAGTACAACTTCATAGAACAGATCCTTAGAATGATTTACATCCACCGTATCAGACAGCTAATATTCAGGTTGTTAGGGAGGTTTAACGTAGCTGGGCCCGGGTGTAAACTGCTCAAGGAAAGCGATGTCCTAATTTGGAAAGCATACTCTCCAAAAAAACATCACTCAAAGCACTTCAAGTCATTCGTAAACTAGCATTTACTGAGTAAAAATGTGTACAATACTTTTGAAATCCTTAAGTAGAACTTATCAAAGTCCAACTTTGGGATATGACACGAATAGCAGCTGGAAAGAAACTCAGAGTAGGCAAAGATGCATGTAAATAGCTCGAAATGTATGAAATAAGTTGGGCTACTGCCATTACCAGCATGCATCGAAAGAAAATTTCTGAAGCTCATCCATCACAAATTGAGCTTATAGAAACGTTCCTCAGGAATTTGTCAGGACTGAGTGTTCTGTGCATACTTTTGGCGAACATGGTCGTGATATTGTTAAAGTCCTGATCTTGAACAGGGAGCTGAATGCAGTGGAAGTGGTAGAATAACTGCACGCAAGGAGGGGTTTAAAATTACCCTTTTATTAAACTACTATTTACAGCCACTTCCCAACTTTGGAGGGATAACAGAAAATAATGACCGCACTTAGGTCTAAACTGAACAATCAAATAATTTAAAATAAAGTTAAGTAGAAGATTAAGAAGTCGTTGCTCTCAGAGTTACTCGAGGTTCGAGTAACTCTCGAGTACTCAACTCGAGGTTGGCCTCTATGCTAAACTATGAATGGTGCGTAGCAAGATTTAGCTAATACTAACGCACTTAGATTACTTCAATGAGTAACAGCGCTAAGGCTTAGAATTTAAATACTAGCTGGTCAGACGAACTTCGAACAGAGCCGCAGTGATCTGAGACTAAAAGCTCTCTCACACTGAGAAGTTCCTTGCTAACCCTTAAATACAAAACTTAGCTCCACTTCAAATTAGCATAAAGTTAAAACGCGCGCTCATTCTAACGGGAAGTTGAAATAAGAGTTCACAGGAAAGAGAAATTAACATAAAACTTTGTTAGTTTAAACTAAAACCTTACAAATTACTGCTTTATAAAACAGCTCAATGCGGCTGTAACGCGATGTTACGTCTAATCACATAGCGATTTAAATGAGGAACTTTAGTTAATGTTGTTATTCATTTCACTTTCGTCTTTTTTTCACCCTTCCTATTTTTTCTTTTTTTCATATGCCTTTTTTGCACGTTAGATATTGACATCAATGGCTTTAAAGTGAACCAGTAACCGAGTGAATAAGACCGACAAACACTGACAGTCCAACAGAGGTAACTACAAGAGTGCTTTTTTTTTCTGCATAAAATAAATATCAGCCTATTGTTCTTTGAGGCTTTCCAGGAAGGCATTTTTTACCTTAAGCAAATAATTATCATGTGCCTTTTTTGTTTAATTAAACAAGCAGTAACTTTATATATTAATGGCGAAAGCCGTGTAATTATTTTAATCCGAATAAAATGTAAATGAAATTGTGTTTTGTTTACTAAAGTGCTCGTTGAGGTGTTGGGATAAATAGCGGCAAGAAACGAGAAATCATAAATTCTAAATGTCATTTATAAGAAAGTTCAAAATGATGCAACACACAACAAAATGAATTGTTTGTGTTATTTTTTATCATTATTTTCATCTGAATGCAAGGCGAACAATTCAAATTGAAATATCATTATAACAGTACTCGCAGTTTATTTCTAATACTACAGTACATATGATAAGTGTGATAAAAGATTTAACACATAAATAGGTGTGAAAGGTTTCATATTTCTTATAAATTAGAATTGTACAAATGAAAAAAAATATTCTACGAACTTACAGTTTAATTGGAAACGGTTGTTACACAACATTTTATCTAAATTTAAATTGGCCTGAGAAATTATAGGCCCATATTACTTCGAGTAAACGACATTCTGTCGTACATTGATTGCAAAATTTCATATAATTTGTCGCATTAAAATCACATTCCAGATACAATATAACAATTTCGTAATCGTTGAGATTCAGATAATAGATAACAAATAATACAATACAATAATTTAGTAATCATTGGAAAGTCTGGAAATAATAATTCGTCAGTTTTACAAAATTTAACCAACTAAAATTTTAAATTCTGGTTCTGTAAAAACAGCCTTGTGACTTACCGCCCCGTCCTAAATCTTCCAATAAAGTAACATCAGCTCAGGAGAAGGTTTAAAATATTTTTTTTTACTAATTCTCCAGCCTAACAAACTTACGCAGTAGGTGTGTAATAACAGAAGACTTGAGAATTAACATAACATAAAGTTACAGAGAAGCTTAAGTATTTTAATATATGAAAAATCACAATACAAATAAATTCAGCCTGTACGTTCTGGCGCAAGCCCTCGATTCACGCGAAGTCACGCTTAACAGACTCAAGTCAGCTGTGAAGTCGAGTCAGCTTTAGAAGCTGGAGGAAAATATAAGCAGGACGGTCAGCGATTGTTTCCAGAAGCTCTCTCCTTTCTTCAAGAACTCTTTTTTTATATGCTACTAATTCGCATGCTGGTGACAGCCAACGAAAATATAAATGATAATATAAGCAATTTGCTAACACAAGGTTACATAAGTTGCTAATAGGGTAAAACTTCCCGCATATTAACGTTCAGGATAGGTGGCTAGAGGACAAAGAACTAAATGATCATTTCGCTATGATTTCACTATGCTAAATTTACTAGTCTTAAAATTAGCCCGATGTATTGTATTTTAAGTAAGTGCTTAAAAACTTATAAAATAGGGTAAATCAGGCTCATTATAACTCATAAAAGAATAGGCTCGGCGACCACGAATGGATAATGATTGCTTAAATTTTAAACAAATAAAATTTTCTGTTTAATTTTTCACACTAACTGAATTAATCGTATATATACAGAATATGTCGGTTAAGGCAAAAAGTCTGTCAAAAATGTCGGTTAAGACAAAAAGTCTGTTAAAATTAAATTTTTTAACAGTCTGTTAAACTGTTAAAAAAAGTTTGTTAAAGTCTATAGCATTAATTAGCACATATTTACTTGTGACACATCAAATTAAACTTTGACTATCCATGTTTCTTAAATGCCTCCTAGAAAATACAGCACTGAAGAGGAGAGAAAAGAAGCTAAAGCTGCACAAAAACGGCTTTCTCGTCAAAAAGAAACCACTGAGCAAAGAAAGAAATGTACCGCCAGTGGTTTCCTTCATTGCACTCTACTTTAAGCAATTAAGCAAGCAGAAGGGGGAAACCCCGTGGGACAGTAAGCAAAGGGGGTCCTCGCCGCCTGCCCTGGCTAATTGAAGTTGAATTAGAAGACACCTTTACACAAATCCTTTTAATTACAATTTATAATATCTAGAACAACGGTCATTTCGTATGACCACCGGGTTTTCTAGTTTCATATATCAAGGGTCAATATCAGCCAAATGCATTGTTTGCTTTAATCATTTGTAACATGATGATTCACTTGGACCCTCTATATTTCATTTCTTTGCTGTAGAAAGACCTGATTTTAATTACGGCCTTCATTTTTAATAATGAAATCTTCTGTCTAATTCAGATAATAGATTACCTTACATGATCATCTATTATCTGAAGGAGACACATAAGGAAGTTTTGTCTAAAAATCTTCGGTTTCGAATTCGAACCGAATTATAAAAAAAAACTTTCTTCAGTCTGAGTTCCTTATGTAAATTAGCCACCATATTTAATGATGTCAGTAAAATAAATTTATTAGACATCAAAATGCAAATTACTAGAAAAATAATAAAATACTTTCTATATTGTTGAACTAATTTAAAATTAAAATATCATTTGAAAGTTTTCCTCCAATGACAGGTTTTTAAAAGATTTATGCCAATAAACATTTTTTTTCTGCAAAAATACATCTATGGAAATTATATAATATATAGGCGTGAAAGCCTCAAACTTTAAGACAGTCTCAAACTTTAAGTAAAGAATTCTTTCAGGGCTCTCAAACTCAGTTTTCTTGAGTTTAAAAGAGGAAGCAGGATTATGAAGAGCTGTATGATAATTTAGGGCCTCCTAAAATCTTGAGCATAAGACTCAGGCTTTGTTGACCTAGGAAATAATCAGATCCTGTAACTATATACTACGTAACCCGTTTTATATATCTATTCAAAGCTTCTTTGTGCCAAATATAATAAGGTAAACTAAAAAAACAAAAATCTATGTTCAAACTTGACATCTGAGTAATGAGCAGTCCCTCATTCGAACGGAATTATTCGATAGTACCTTATATAATGCATTATTAAGCAAAATATTCGTTATAAACAATGTAACAGATTATTAAGCAAAATATTCCTTTTAAATTGCTTCAACTTTTCATGCTTTTGAACAATGAACTGTTATAATTTGAAAGCTAAATTAAAGACGTTTGGTTCATGGGCTAGTAATAGGTGCACAAGAAAATTGTGTCATGTCGTAAACATCGAAAAATTCCTAATTATCTCGTTGAAGATGTCCCTAACATCAAAAACGAGATGCAGTCACGCAATATAAGCCAATTTAAGAAACTAAAAATAACGTTCGCATCAGTAAAACGAATAATTTAGCTGAGATCTTTGATGTGTTTAATGGTAGCGTGTGCGAATGCTCTTGAGAAAGATTCGTTTGCACGACAACAAACTTTCTCTTACGTCATTGTGTTTTACTGGAATTCTTAATAGACTGTGTCTAATGCGAGCGTTTAAGTTTCTTTTTAAATGTGATTGATTGTTTATTGCCTGTACATTAGTATTATCTTTAAGTTTTCTTGTTAAGCAAAAAATTGCTCGAGAGCCACTGAAAAAAAGACAGCATTGTTATTTAAAAGAATTAAGCCTATGCGAATTGAATGTTGAAGAAATAATTTACAAGACATACTGTTTGATGACTTTCTGAACTTTCATGAGAATCATAATTTTTACTAGAGCTTGGATTTTTGATGTACAAATACAGATTGTCATTAAGGGTTTTGTTATTCAAAAATTTGTGCAAGTCGAATTTTACCATTTAACCATGTAGATCCATGTAGATCCAAAAGTTTACCATGTAGATCCAAAAGTTTCCTGCCTCAAATGTAACAAAGAGTTTGATGGTAAATTCCTTATGCAGACATCTCGTGGCAATACTGAATGAATAAATTTGACAGTTTCTTTACGGAAACAATCTACCTATTTCTTGACTACTTAATGAATTAAATAATGCTATAGTTTGTTATTAAATGCTTAAAAATTAGTGTTTTTCTATGATTAAAGTTTTAACTAACGGAGGTCCTGATTGCAAACAGCAATAAACAAGCAACCTTTCGAACATGTATGGTGATTTGTGACGACACGGAAATTCTTTCCTGATCTGCAATGAAAGAATGAATACAATAATTTCGATGAGCTGAGAATGCGTAGAAGATGAATCTCAAGAAAGTCAACCATTAGTGGAATTAACATCAGAAAGTATTCCTAAAATCTAGCAGGAAATATTGCGTGATGGGAGATAAAAAGTCAAGGAGACAGTAACAAGCCTGAGTTTAGCTAAACAACTGTTTCGTGCAATCTACATGAATATTTTCACATGAATAAAGTCTCTGCAAGATGGTAACCCGATCATTCAGCAATTGAAGAAACAGCCAGTATATCGCTTGCTATCAGTAGTTGTTATAGCTTCATAGCGTAAATCAGAGGAACGTTTTACAGTCTATCGTAACTGAGGATTTAATAATCCTATATAATGATCCTTTATCGAAGAGGGACCCAATGCAGAACGTTTGCGTAAATTGCGCAATGAAATTAAAGAGAAAATTTGTAGTGCTGAAGCGCCAGTTTGATAAAGCTCCTGTGCATTAAGCTTTTCGCCGAAGAAATAGTAAAGAAATGTAGGTATAAGAAACTTGACCAACCCCCTTACAGCCAAGTTATTATTACCTGTTTTCCAAACCGAAATCTGACTTTCGGGGAAGCGATTTGATGGTGATGCTGGCCTGATAACAGCAGCCATGTGACATTCTGAGGAAATCTTCGGATTACTTCATACTCACTAACCTTCAGATTATTCAGGAGCACAAAGTTCTGATTAAACTACATGAAAAGTATGTGCTAATGCAGCATTCAGAGGCTCGCACAAATATTTCTCTAAACCAAAATAGGAATAAAAACACAACACACACATATGCCATTTGTTATTATCAATGCAGAATTAAACAGTTCTGCCTTGAATATTAGTGTGTTTGATGGATCAATAACGGATGTTATCATACAATGGAAGCATTATATTTACAGTGTCCCCGAAGTCTAAATGAAGAGATTAGTCCAAAAATGACATAATCTAAATGCTTCATGATATAGAAATTGTCTGAAGTCTGATTCTAAAGGTCCACATACATCTCTTTCTAATAGCTTAAGGGAATTACGTTTGTGAAATCATCGGTGCTTCTAGACTGTTTTCATTGACCCCCCCCCAAATCGCTAAATTATTTTTCACCAAAGCTATTTGTAATTATCTACGGTAACGGAAGTTTTCAAGTGCATAAGTAGTACTTGAACTGTTTGAACTATATATATAAAATTTTCTTTAAAATTATTCCGGCCGAATGAGCAACTGAACATTCTGTGACTAGCAAACTGGAAGATGGATTTTATTTAACAGGTTATTTAATTACTATAATATAAAGCAAATCCAATCCGAATATAGAGGGAAAACGTAAATGCTACACGTTCCAGGCCTTGATTACTGGCAATGTTTACAACAGTTCCAAAGAATAAACCAGGAGTTACAGCTCTTAACTCCTCTAAACCCTGTTTCTTTCTTATCAAAATAGAGGAAAGTGGGTGCTATAAGCCCTAATGAATGATGTAGTACTTAAAGATCTCTATTCTATTGGCCTGGGATCCAATATTCTCGACTGAATATTTTTTTCAGGAACCTCAGAGGAAGAAATCACTAACTGCTAGTCCTTATGGGTCACGGGATGTAACCATGTGGTAAGAGGCTATGTGAGGAACGTAGCAGGCTCACTCCAGGCATCATCTACACTGAGAGCTATCTAAGGTGCTGATTTTCGGAGGAGGCTAACTGAGTTCTTATCATAAGTAACAACTAAAAAAGGGTTTGTTTCGCTTAAATTATTAATACGATTAATTTGTATGGGAAGCCAACTATACTCATCGCCTCGTGCGCTGAGAATGCTTTAACAAGGCCTGACTAGCATTTAGCTTCTCCTGTTAGTGAAGTGGCTAGTGAATAAAGGTTTAATTTAAACCTTATCTGCCATGTAATAACTTTATCCTGTAATTTAAATCTTTCTGCCATGCAATAACTCTCTTCCTGCGACCTAGATCTTTGCAAGTACAGGTTCTTCATGCTGCATAAATTTAATGAACTTCTACATCCTGTGACTATTTTCAAAAGGATTCCACTTAAGAACTTTATAAAGTGTAATAACTTGCGCTAACATACCATTTTAAATGGCTTTTTAAAACTTTTATTGGTTTCTTGTCAAAATTATTTTCTGTATTACGAATTTTTGCATTCCCAAATACCTGGGCTCTCAGGGATATATAAAGTGTTTCTGCTCAAACGATTTGACCCCGCGGACAGTTAATCATATTACTAAAATAATTAAGTATTACTAGGGGAGTATTATTAGTACAGTTCATTAAAGCATTGTGCTCCCAGTATTTATTATATTTATCTCATTATGTTTCTCTATTATTTATTATGCTTACCTGTTAGTTTTTTACATCAAAACAAATGTTCTTAATTTAATTTGTGAATTTTAAATTGTATTGAAATTGCATTGTAATTTCTTTATGTCACAAATCACTAATTTATTAAATACTGGATGTTGAGTGTACGTTGGGATTGCACGATGTACCAAAACAGGTGAATGCTAAAAGCTTCAGATGCTCATCTCCTCAACTTTTTCTTTATGAACGCTTATAAAGCTTGCATATTTTAAGGGTTAGTTAGTAGGGGATGGTGTTACCAGTTGACCCTTGGTACATCACTGGTGTCCTCCATACCTGTACCTGTTTTGTATATAAAGATAAAACTATGGCATTAATCTACTATGGCACAGTATAGATCCCCAAGCGTCTGGTATGGATTCGATTTTAAACGTGCTTCTATTTTACCCTGCCTGCAAAAAACGTATTTAACACAAATATTGATAAATAGGGATAAAATTAAACACAAGCTACAAACATCAGTTGAAGCGAATTGCTATATATAAAATGGCTTGTTGTAAAAAAGGAGTTACAAAAAAAAGCAGACAAGATACTTGATCTCCCAGTTTCTCTTACAGATCATTGGTAGGATTGTAGCATGTAATAAATAAAATATTTTCTAGATACCGTAAGGATGTATCGTGATCTCCCATTTTAAAGCAAAGAAAATTTCACTTATAACATTTTTGGAATAATGGTATCAAGAGGGTGTTCTCAGTTGAGAATCTTTAAATACATGTAAGGTATTTCTCCCGCCTTCATCACATGCCTTCGTGGTGTAGTGGTCAGCTCAGCACGGTCGATGTAAAATAATAATAAAATATAATAAATGGCTAATAAATGGCGTTGCATGCCATATTTTTTTGGCAAAATAAATAAATATTTGAGATATATTTCATAATTTTATTTCCAATCTCAGATTCGACAAAATACCGCGATCCTTAGAGTAGATCCTTAGATAAAGAGAAATTAGTAATGAATTAAATAAATCTTAATTGGCCAACATTATTACGTTTGTATAAAAAACATCATGGGGACCAGATCAAAATATAATTTTGCGGAACAAACTGTTTAAAATCGAAATCTGCTGCAAAATCTTACATTCTATGACATAATAAGGAATACATTTTCATGCATTTATTCTAATCCTATAAAATATTGTGAGTTGTAAAACTGCGGATATAGATTCTAAAAGAGTGGTAGATTTCCTGGCTAAACTATGTTCTTTTAATTTTTAAAGCAGAACAGTGTTTAAATAGAGCGCAAAATTAAGTACATAATTTAAAATCAAAGCAAAATCTCTTAAATTAGTACAGCTGTTCACCATAATAACGAACAAAAAATATAAGCTGTAATGATGGCGTTTATAAAATTTTCTCTCTTAAGATCATTTAATAAACAGACGTGTTTTAAAATAAAATCAATTCTGTATTAATGAAAATTATTCTTTATATTGTGAGGGAGGGTGTGTATCCTGACTGACATTAATGTTTCACTATAATTCGAAAACGTCCTTCAAACTAGCCCCAGTGTTCTTGCAGAAAAACCCGCCACTTACGTGCTCAACAGCCGCCCCTGTTTGGGTGGGGGGGGGGCTGCAAACTGATCACTTAAGAGCCCCTTTTTGATCCTAGGTGAAGTCAGGGTCATGCAAAAGATAAGAGCTTTGTTTTTCATTTTTCCATAAGCTGTCATGTGAGAGTAATTTTAGCTTTCCGCGAATTCTGCTTTCATCAGCGATGGTTATTTTTCCCTCGCGCTAAAATTACGCCATTGTATTATTTTTTTTCTGGTAGAATAGGCGCAGGGAATGTTGCAACGATTAATCGGAAATTACATCTCCTCCTAATGTCCCATCCGCTTTAAAGGACAGTTATGATTCATTCAAAGTTCTTGAGATCTCCGATGTAAAGTGAAGCAGCATCAGTTATGATTCTATGATTTCATTTATAAGATTTTATGCCATTTTAAAACTTTTAGTGATCAGCCCCATGTAAAGAAAAATTCTCCTTAAATTCAGCATAAAAGATGTGGTATTTTTAAATGCACGTATCCTTTTAAGCTTTTACGAAATATTCAGAAGAACTGTGAATTCTTCATAATTTTCTGTTTAAGTATTTGAAAAATTTTTTGAATAAGAACAGAGGGTTTTAGATTTCGTTTATGTATCTATACATATAAAGAAGAAAGCCTGTTTGTTTGTCATTTAATGACTCAATCACTATTACAGCTATCGTCACCAAACTTTCTACAATTCTTTTCTGGGTCCTGGAAGAGGTCTTCGTTCACTTTGTTCGAAAACACAAAATAGCTAAAATCAGAGATATTAATTAAAAACTCGGAAAAACGATAATTTTCGCCCTCGTTTTTCCGAGTGGCAAAAGTCTCGCTGGATATGAAAACCTGCTTGCCATTGCTCGCTTTCATATCCTAGAGTTTGTTAAAAAAAATTTCTAAATTTTGCAATGAAATAAAAATAGCATTGCCAATTCTCGATTCCAAAAATTCGTGGGAGGCCATTTCGTCTGTCCTCGTCTTCATGCGATTTTAATCAGCCGCTATATTAATTAAAAACTGTAAAAACACTAATTTTCGCACTCATTTTTCTGAGTGGCAACAGTGTCGCGCGTTGGAGATAAAAATGCTTTATTTCGAAAAGCGTTGCTACTGCTCGCTTTCAAATCGTAGAATCTGTTAATAAAAAATTTGAAATTTTTACGAAATCTATATATATAAAAAAGGATTTGTGTTTGTTTATTTGATCGTGTTATTGATTTTTAATCAATTATGATAAATGTTTTGCCACATTTAATCGACTAAAATTGAATATATGTGAAACATTGGATGGAACTTGAGCTTTTAGGACCATTTGATTAGAAAGACGAAAATAATTAAAAATTACATGCCATTGTTACTGATATAAGGAAAGAGAATTAGTTTAATGGAAATTTTTTATGTGTGTTCCACATTGCATCAGACTGAAAAATGTATGACTACGAATATCAGAAGGACTGCAGCGGTATCGTTCTCTCTGTTGTTAGATACATTACTCTCAATTTAACTTAACTTGCATCGGGTACTTACCCTAGTTCTTAATAATATAAGGTATTTTCTCCCTCCTTTCCGTGTGCCTTCGTAGTGTAACTTGATAGCACGTTCAGCTAGCAAATGGAAGTTCCTGAGTTCGAATTTTGGCAAGTGCATTACAGATTTCTTCAGCTTCCTGACATCGAAAAATTCTAAATGTCTCTATAAGTGGCAACCGAATAAAAATTAGGTAGTTGACAAAAGTCCATCATAACCAAGATCTGGAAATTGGGTCTGTTCGTCCCCAGTCACCTTTAAATAGGGGGATATGTGGCATTTTCTCCTTCTTTACCGCGTGAATTCGTGGTGTAAATGAATAACATGTCCGGTTATTTTGTGAAGGTCCGGTTATAAGGTATTTTCTCTCAATTTTCCGCCTGCCTTTGCCGTATAATTGGAAGCATACTCGACGCGTTTCCGAGAGATCCATGCTCCGAGTCTCGGCGATGGCACTGCGCATTTTTCACGTCTCCTGCTTCAAAATAACCTAATGACCCTAGACATTGTTCGAATTCCAATGAGGGTACTGTATATTTTTGAAGGCTAACAACCCAATGGCTCAAGGATTTTAAATATTATTTTGCACATAACTTTAACAACAATCATGATAGCATTCTAGCCATACTATTTTCTCCTTCTATTAGTTATAAAATTACTGGCCACGCCACAACGTCTACTTAGAAGCTGTTTTGTTTCTCGATAATCAAATTTTTTGTCCACTCCATAGAGATCCTGTTTTAAATTTTAATTAGTAGGGAATTAATAACATGCATCGTAAGTGTTTTAACATCTGTTATACGTGCAGCGATCAGGTTGAGATAGCATTAAAACTTTGCAGTTCGGAACATAAATCTTATGGAAGAAAGCAAAAATGGGAGTCATTAAGTATTGCCTAACTGATTATTGTTGGTCATTTGACTACACGTTTAGATTACTTAGACTAAAATTACCAAACCTCTCTGCACTTGGTGTGTTTGATTTTTAGAAGACTTCCACTTAAAGACTTTAGTCATCGAGACCTGTCAATTTTAGGTAATGATATTAATTCTAATCCAAATTTAAAGGAAAATGCTTAGGACAATTATTTTATAATTTCTTAATGTTTGTGTATCTGTTTTTCTTGATAAATAGCGCAATCACTTTCATTATTTATTTACTATATTTCGTTGATTTAAATAATGTATTTCCGCTCTATAGCTCAAAATATTTTTACTTCTTGAAGAAACAGATGTCGTGTCAAATCTGTTTTTCTCTACTACTAACACTAGTCTAAGGTTGAATTGGCGTAATTTTAAACTACGTCAATGGGACGGGCAATAACTCCTTTTTTTTGTCTTCCACCTGAAATTTAAATAACAAAACCTTAAAACAACCTTAGAAGTGATAGAAAGAACCAATTCATTAAACGCAAAAATTTAGTTAAAAGCAGATCTTTCCAGTCCGGAGAAATAGATACAATCATCCATTTAAAAATTCAGAAAGTGCGTAAAGTGTCTGACACTCATTCCAAAATAGGTTTTCTAGCAACACCATTGACGTCAGAGAGGCTTTGATTTTTCGCAGTAAACAAAACGGAATTAATGATGTCGAAATTCTCAGTTTTTAGTTCTCGTTTTCCGAGCACGTGTTGACCAGGTGGATGACCACGTGACTTAATGCCCGGGGATCAGCGGCCAGCGTAACCACCGAAACATCTCATAATCGAGCATTAAATTATATTGTATGCAAGACGAATCCTTCCCACTTAATCGCCACATGACGAGGAAGGACAGAGGAGGCAGTAAATTTCTTTTGTTCGATATTCGAATACATTTTATTCTTTCCTGACAGTGCTCGTAATTATTTTAAAGGCAGTAAATATACCAGTTCTTTAAACATAATGGAAACAATTATGCATTTTAAACTGAAGATAAAAATTTTTAACTGAAATAGTGTTACTCAGTTTCGCCCAGTTATGGAGTGCAAAGAAAAGTATTGCACTATGGCACGGCAAAGTCTTTTGGACATTTTCAACTTTTGTTAAATCCTTGAAACAATACTCATAACTTAGAAAACCCCTTTGTAAGCATTATGCTTGATTAGCCATATTTACAAATGATTAAAATCATTCATTCCT
>KK114570.1:210704-265719 GCA_000611955.2 Stegodyphus mimosarum
T
Source organism: Stegodyphus mimosarum (assembly GCA_000611955.2). NCBI lineage: Eukaryota > Metazoa > Arthropoda > Arachnida > Araneae > Eresidae > Stegodyphus > Stegodyphus mimosarum. Next base: position 210,706 of record KK114570.1, read on the forward strand.
TAATTTTTCTTTCTGAAGCTTTATATACTGTTAAGATTGCCATCTTGTAGTTATACACTCAAGAGCCAAAACATTATGACCAGCCCTACATTTTGCGATGAACGCGTCTGGATGACGTGGAAGGCACGTGATCAGGTGGAAGTGGTATTTAACTCCTGCTGGAGAGTCTGAAGAATCATTCTTTTACTTACTTCTGTGTGTGAGGGGAAAGGCTGCGGATCTAAGCGTCTTTGATAGAGGGCAGATTGTAATGGCTCGAAAGCTCGGAACAAGTATTTCCGAAACTGCACGACTCGTAGGGTTGTTCGCGATCTACAGTTGTTAGTACGTATGAAAAGTGGATGAATGATGGTGAAACCAGCAGTAGACGACATGGTGTTGAACGTCTACACGCTATCAAAGAAAAAGGTCGTCGGAGGCTGTCTCGCATGGTGAAGCAAAACCGGAGCCAGACAGTGGCTCAGCTGACAGCCGAATACAATGCAGGGCCAAGTAGAAAAGCATCGGAGCACAGTGTTCAGCGGACACTGTTGGATATGGGGCTACGCAGCAAACGTCCCACTCGTGTGCCTTTGCTGACCAAGCGTCATCGCCAACTACGCTGGGCCCGGGAACATCGCAACTGGTCCATGGATCAGTGGGGAGAGTTGCCTGGTCAGACGAATCACGGTTTGTCATTCATCACGCCGATGGCCGTGTCAGGATATGTCGTCTTCCTGGCGAACAGTTGCTCCCTCAATGCACAGTAGGTCATACACAGGCCGGTGGTGGCGATATTATGCTCTGGGGGACGTTCTCTAGGGCGTCTCTGGGACCCATGGTAGTGGTAGAGCAGACCATGAATGCTACAGGGTATGTGAACATCATTGCGGACCAGTTGCACCCTTACATGGCCTCTGTTTTCCCAGCTGGAAATGGAATGTTCCAACAGGACAATGCCCCGTGTCACAAGGCTACAATTTTGTTGGAGTGGTTCCAGGAACATGATGCTGATTTCCAGTTAAGGTTCTGGCCGCCTAACTCACAGGATCTCGATCCGATAGAACACATTTGGGATATCATGGGACGGCAGCTCAGAGGTCAAAGACCGCCAATTCGCAATATCTCGGATTTGCGTGACCGTTGCTACAACATGTGGTACAATCTGTCTCCGGCCATCTACCAAGGACTTGTGGCATCCCTGCCAAGGCGGGTTGAAGCTGTGTTGCGCGCCAAAGGTGGCGCAACTCGTTACTGACAGGTGGTCATAATGTTTTGTCTCTTGAGTGTATTTCGCCGCAGCGTTTAAGTTTGGCGCCCCGTTAACAGAAATTTATCATTAAATTGGAACTGTGAAAATTAAGAAAATATTTACAGTTCGTTTAATTGGGGTGTATAGTTCCACCTTTTTATTTAACAGTTAAATGAGAGGAACCTCTTACACCGATAAGCGAATAATCGCTTGAGTGTGTGAACAGAGACGTAAAACTCAAGAAGGGTTAATTCCCTTTATTTCTCAAAATAAGGATTAACACAGTCGTCTCCTTAATTCCCTTTATTTCTCAAAATAAGGATTAACACAGTCGGCTCTTATCTTAGAGCGTACAGCACACCCTTCAATTGGGCTTGAACTCAAAGTAATAAGAAATAAAGCTTAACTAAAAAGATACAGCCGAAGCTATCAAGATTCTAAGTAGTTGGCCCCTAAATCTCAATTAAGTAAGTAGGCGAAGATATCAAGGGCCTGAAGTACGCCCGAGCGTAGCAATAGCTTATAGAGAGACGTAGCCCAAAGGCAAACGCGAGCTAGTTAGAAACTGTCGCTCTCTAACGAAGTCAGTGAAACTTCGACTTAAATACTACTCTTACTCATTTGCATCAAGTGAGATTCTGCAAACACAATCTAGTAGGAAATTGTAAGATGAAAATAGAAAGGATAAAAAAGTGGCATTAACTAAAGATAAATGTTAAAAACTTAGGATAAACGTTACAGGGGAAAAACATTTCTTATATCGAGCATTTTTACTTAACTTCATTCAGAAATACAGAAATAAATTGTTATCATAATTCAACCGTACATCATTAAAATTAAAAGTCTCCAAATGTGACCACAACCGCTCTCTCCAACAATTCCCAAGTTAGATACTTTTAAAATGATTCTACAAGCGTATGAGATCGAGATCTAAAATTCTTTTTGAAATCTGTTCGTCAATATTTATCCTACACAAGGACGGTGCCTATTAGGGATTAGAAGCGTTCACATTGAATTGAACTGAGGAACGTTTATTTGGCGTAAGATTTTGACATTACAATCTTTAACAACTAGTGAATAATATTTAGTGTGCGTGGGAAATATTGATTATTTTTCTTCTGGTGCTTTTGCGCTTGCAGTTTGTAATTTAACAAGAGTTCTAAAGTCGAAATTATGTTTAACAGAACTAGTTTTGCATGTCTAAGTTGAGAAACATTTCTTTGGAAGAAGCGCCAGATCGTTTAGGTTCGGCGACGCTCCAAAAAAGAAAAAGAAAAAGCTTCACGTCTTTTAGGAAGTGATATTTTCACATAATATTTTATATATTTATACGCTTTTCTGACACTTACTGAAAACAACAACCAAAATACGTCCATTTATTAATAAACATGCTGTAAGTTAAATTTTGTAATAATAGGACTAATGTAATTTTTTTTCATAACATCACAATATTCGAAATTATTATTTACCATCATAAATCTTGTTTGTGAACGGTCATTTCTTAATAATTATCTGTATTGCATCTTTACATACTATTTTCAAAATGTTCTTTCACATTGGTAAGTACTCCCAGATACGGACCTAAATCCCTACGCATATAATTTTAATTGATCGTTTTTATATTTTGAAAGCAATTTATAGAAATGGATTAGACCCATTTCTTTAAATATCATTTTTAGCATATCGTCATTTTACAGATCAATCACTTCCAACTGAAGGACTGACGGAAAAAACTATGGAAATACCGGCCATAAAAAATGGAAGAAATTAATTTGAGCTTATTTCATATTTATTTTATTATATTATATTTTATTTTACATGTAGCACTGCTTAAATTACTAATTTGAATCTGCTCATTTCCTCTATAATTTAACTAGTTCTATTTGTATACTTACAATAACTTTAGATATGTGTGTATTTTTGGGTACTTGCTATGAGATCTGTTTTCACAACTCTGAAATTTAGATAAATTCTGAAATTGAGTGTCATTTCATATCGCTAACAAAAACTGCAAAATAATACAATTATTTAGATAGAATAGAAGACAATACTGCAAAACTGAATAACCAGAGAAATAACTGACTTGTTATATTATGCTATTTATTGTATCAGTGTAAGCTATTTTCTAATACTGAATAGATGAAGTAAAAAGAGGAAAAAAATTTGGTCTAATCCTACTGAATTTTAATTTCCACTATACTGCGTATTCAATGTGAAATTTCAGAAATGGCATATTCCTTTCTACTAGACAAGATGCTATATATTGCGAATGGCATGAGAGTAAAGTAAGTGATTAAGTGAAATACAATCATTCTCGTATTTTATTTATATATAATACTAAAATATTACTATTATGTTAAGTTTATATGTGTATTTAGTCTCATTTATATGCCTGCAATAAATTTCTTCGGTGATTGATGCATATTTTTATACATTTTCGTACTTGTCATGAAATATGATTTTACATTTTTGCATTTGAAATGATTTTGAAACTGAATTTTTCAAAAAAGTAAATGGAAATAAAAAAATAACATGTATTTTCAAAGTAGACTTGAATTAATTCATTAAAAATTTAATATATTTCCTCATTAACACAGTGTAACAAAACTTTAACAAAATAGAATTTTTTTTAACTGTTGTATCATAATCGTTTCTTAATTTTAAATGGATAAATTAAAAAAAAATACAAACTTCGTCTTAATCCTGCTGAGTTTTTGAAAAGCTTAGAAAGATTTCAATTGCATTTCAGAATTTTCTTGTACTTCTTTCCATTACATAACTGAATTTAACATATAAAACTGTAAATTGTAACAAGCGTTTTCGTATTACGGCAGCACATTTGGCAGAAAAATATTCACTGAAATATACATCAGTAAATAAATAAGAACATTTCTCACTGTATTTTGCATTTTATTGCAGAAATAATGAAATATTTATTTTCAAATAAATTAAATTGTTTTTAGTAAATTTTTCCCTTTAGCAGCCCTATGGGTGTACACAGCGCCAAAAAAAAGGAGGGGGCAGTTCTATATCTTCCATTCTGCTGGGCCGATTGACGAAATTCATTGCATTTCTCATGTCTCGAAAGCGCGACTTAGGATATATATTACATTTACATATAGCATTGTTCTAACACAGCTATTTTGACACAAAATGAATCGTTTTTTGAAATAACATACCAATTTTTTCCCATATTTCGATTCTACGACTCAAATTATGCCTAAGCATTAAATTTTGTAAAATTTGGTGCGAAATTTACGAAAGAAATTCAAAAATTTACCTTGGAAAATTTTTTAAGTTTACGTCAAGAATAATTCAGTTGGCGAACTTCTTAATACATGGCAACATATTTCCCTATCCCTTCCGTTGTGCAGGAGCGGAAAAAAAGTCACATCATTCCTACCTTTTACATTGTGCATGAGCGGAAAAAAAAAGTCACATCGTTCCTACTTTCAAATATTTTTAGCAAAGTGCGTAAACCACATTAGATGTTATTATCGCTTTCAACAAATATGCCAAATTTCAAAACGCGCGAGCATATAAATTCAGGTATATTTCGAAAATTTTGAATAAAATGCTCTGTTTTGCAGGTATACTTAGAAATAAGTAATACTTTAAGTTGATGGTAAAAATTTCATAGGTTATAATTTTTTCCAAAAATTTATAAAAATTATTTAAAAATACAAATCTTAAAAATAAATCATAAAAAATGGGTGAATTTTATTTGAAGTGAAGCTAAACTTCGAACTGTGAAAGAAGGAATCAAGTAAGTGTAATAAAAAAAGATATATTAATAAATACATACTAAATTGAATTAATATTGAGGAGCTAAAATTTTGAGAGCTAATTTTTTTAAAAACTACTCGTACGATTTTTATAAAATCTGTCAGTTTGGCATAATATGAGTCGTAGAATCGAAATATGGAAAAAAGGCATGTCATTTCAGAAAAAATCCGATTTTGTGTCAAAATACCTATGTTAGAACATGTTATCTATAAATCTAATACATATTCTAAGTTGCGCTTTCGAGACATGGAAAACGCAGTTTGAATTTCGTCAATCAGCGCAGTAGAACGGGAGATATAGAACTGTCCCCCCCCTTTTTTCGTAGTGTACCTTTATTCATATCCTCCAGTTTCTTCTCTTTTCTTCTGAACTTTTTTAGTTTCTTTCACTGAATCCACTTTAAAAATCCATTGCATGTTTTGTATGATTTAGCATAATGCAGGGTTATTCAAAAAGAAAGAGCATGTTGCAAACATATATTTCTTCCAAAATACAAACTGCAGTTATTGCAAACATTGCATCCTCACGATCACAACAAAAGGTACGAATTTTGCAGTAGCATGTTAGATGATATGGAAGAAGACAATTTTGCTGAACGATTAATTTTTTCCGATGAATCCACTTTTCATCTTTCACACACGGTGCTCATATTGAATGCATACCATAATTGTAAACTTTTCTCTATCCATTAACGTTAGAATCATGTTTCTATTTTTTGTAGTTTGGAAGAAATAAATGTTTGAAATCTGCTCTTTCTTTTTGAATAACCCTGTATGCTTTAACACCAGTTACTGCGGCAGACTGCTTACTATGGGACTATAGAAAAGAGGTTTTATTAAGGATATATCTGATTATATCACTCTATTACATCATTTTCATATCTTGGTCAATGAACGATTGAAAGTAATTTTCAATATGTGTTAAATTAAGATTTTGAACTGTAGTATCTGAGTCGAAGCATTAATTTCGGCAAGTAACAAACAGACAACAAGTCTTCAACTATAGAAAAAGTAACAAAAGTAACATTTACGTTTGCAATTAAGAATTTCCTTTAACCTGGCTAACAACTGATCCAGCAAGCCCATTAATAGACAATATTGTGATTATCTAAAAGACAGATTATATCCCCGTGATTTACTGTATAAGTATTTCATACTTCTATCTATAACAGTTTGAAACATATAAGCTATATAGCAGAGCAGATTTTAGGAACATATTAAATTAGGAAATGTGCATGACATAAAATAGGTCTATAATACCTGGCAAGTATATACTATAGCAGGTCCTCTGTTTTTTTTTTGTTCACTCGATGAGTCACTTTTAAACAATAACAAGAGTTAGCTCACCACTGACTGAACGGGTAACACAGATGAATACTGTTAGTTCGTGTCGGATTCGAATTGCAGCAAAAAGGCGAATTTAGCTTTCTCGTGTGTCAGGGAATAGCAGAGCCGATTTGTGTCTTCCACAAAGTTCCATTCCTTTTCGTAGCCTTCGTAAGCTATGTTAAATTGAATAAAATACTTTCTAAAAATAGACAAAATAATCATGCCAGAGGTAAGGAAATTCATTCTCCATAGAGGAATTTTGTTTCACAGTGAACAATGCAACTGCAGTCAGTCAGTTTCAGTTAGCCTTTTCGTGTATGCCGCATTAGTTTTTGTGTAATTATTTTATTTATGAGCATAAAAAATTATTTTTTCTGTTCTGTGTACACTGTACGAAACGGTATACGAAAAATCAAATTCATCATTTTTCCATTTTCTCTCACCATTAATCAAATTTGCATCATAGCAAAATCCGATTTACGGAAAATAGGTAATCCAATTATCCGAAATTTTGGAATATCCGAGTAGCTGTAGTTCCAGTCAGTGCGGATATTTAGAATTCTCCTGCAGTTCTTAGGAATTTTCCTCAAACTCTAACAACGCTAGCAATACTATTCATTATATAAATATTCAGAAATATACACTTATTTTGCATACAAAAATATTTTTTTATAAAATTGCTTAGTAAACTTAATGCACATACTAAAGCACTTTTAAGGAGATAGTCGTGTCGAAGACTTGAAAAAAGGAAAACTATTCGAACAAACAAATTATCCCTTTTAATGTTAGTGAACGTTGTACCCATAATTAGGATTTCTCCTTTCTGAAAGTTATTTTATAGCTTTCTGACTTGTTTCTCCCTCATTATCCCGGAACAGTTTTTAACTTCTCGATTTCACCCACCCACACATTAACAAAGCGAAGAATTCGATATTCGTATCGCTAATTTTTGAATTGAGAAGAAAACTTAAGCTCATTGGCTGAACTACGAAGATGCCATTTACGTTTATTCAATTCATAGGTATTACGGCAACCTATTTTTTCAAGAGATATGCAGTTTTTCAGAGATAGTAATTTCCATGAAAAGAATTCATGAATGTATAGTCCTAGGTTCCACGCACTTTTTCACAGCCTTCTCCTACTAAAAGAGATTACATTACTCGTAGATTTAATTTAGCCATATTTTAGATAACTTGCATCCAAATGTGATCCAAATTCAAACTGGAATTTTCAACAAATAGCCGTTTGGATTAACTAAGATACTGAATGGTGAGTACACACACACATAAATACAGTGCGCATATATACGCAAGCTCTGTCGTAAAAATACGCAAAACTGATATAGATGTAAATGAATGTATAATTCTTTAAAACCTTGAACGAAATATCGTTCTCAGTGATTGCATGTCCTTCCCTTTGACCGAAAGATAATAAGTAATGAAGACGGTTTAAAAGAAATAGGTTATTTATAAACAATTAGCTATTATCGAAACAATAATTGCATGTTTAGCGTTGCGGTATTTGACTGAACTTTAAATTTTACTTGTAACTCTGTATATTAAGAAAGAATATTTGTTTATTTAAAAGGCCGTAGATCTCTGATGAGAGTAGTCACGATGATTCTGGATTATTCATGATGGAGTATAATAGTTGGATTGGGTTAGGTTACTTGTTAAAAATTAACGTTTTATAAAATACACTCACGTTTGTGAAAATTGCAACACCAAGAAGGAATCGTCATAATTGAATGCAATTTAATACACAGTTGAGTGGTAGTGGTACAAATAAATGATTAAATGTTCAAAGCAAACAAACAAGAACAAGAGATCAGAATCAGTATTTTGTGTGGCCACCACGCGCCGCAATAAGTGCTGCTACACGACGTGGCATGGAGTCAAACAAAGTTTGAATGTCTGACTGAGGAAGAGCATTCCATATCGTTTGTACGCGTACCCAAAGTTCGTCTGCAGACGCAACAGGACGAGGATCACGAGCAAGACGCCGACCAATGACATCCCACACATGTTCAATTGGCGACATATCCGGGGAACACGCAGGCCAAGGAAGAAGCTGTACCTGCTGCGCTGCAAAGAAGGATTTAACAATCCGAGCAGTATGAGGGCGGGCATTGTCCTGTTGAAATACAGCGCCTGGCAAGCTTTGAAGGAAGGGAACAGCTTCGGGCTGTAGAACTTCACGGATATACCGGTTGCTGTTCAGATTGCCCACAATTCGTAGCAATTGAGATCGTCTATGATATGCTATGGCGCCCCAGACCATAACTCCGGGTGTTCGTCCACTGTGGCGTTCGATAATGCACTCCGGAAGGTGGCGTTCACCGGCATAGCGTCTGACACGAATGCGGCCATCATGGTACCACAAATTAAAGCGGGATTCGTCAGAAAACACGACATGCTGCCAATCAGCACGCCAGTCTCTATGCTGATTGGCCCATTGTAGCCGCAGGCGGCGATGGTCGTGCGTTAGGGGGATCCTGTATAAAGGAGTCCGTGCGCGCAGTCCACACTGCAGCAGACGTCTACGAATTGATGAAGCACACAATGAAACACCTGTAGCTATTGACCACAGTGCTGCCAATTGTCTAGAGGAAGCTGTACGGTCCGTCCGCGCCATGCGGACCAGGTGTCTATCATCGCGAGCTGACGTCACATTTCGGGGTCCACTCCCGGATTTCCGAGTTGTCCGACACTCGTCCGTCCACTGCTTCCAAACGCGCATCACTGTGCTGCTGTTACGCTGCACACGAGAGGCTACTGCACGATACGACAATCCAGCTTCACGAAGGCCGATGATTCTCCCTCGTTCAAACTCTGTAAGTTGTTCAAATCTCGCTCTCTTTCGTCGACGAGGCATAAGTACAGATTGAGTTAACGTTTACCACTAGCAGATAACCACCGATAACCATACACGCCTCGCTACAGCCGTCTATTTATTCGGATCCATCAGCCGTTCAGAGGGCGCTGCTCAGCATACGGATTTGCAATTCTAATCATTTGCATATCATGCGCTACTTTGCATTTCCTGAAAATTTCAGCTCACTCGCGTAGTCCTTCATGGTGTTGCAATTTTCACAAACGTGAGTGTATAAAATATGAAATTCGAAATTCAAAATTCGGGTTTCCAAGCAAGTTTCCAGTTCGGGTAGCTCAAAGTTTGATGGCCGTAAGTAATGACGTTTTTTCAGTGCTAGAAACACACTTACACTCATGCAGATTCTTTATTATTTAATTTCTTAGAAGTAATACAGGGCAATACTATTTTGTAGCAACAATTTGAAATGTGGTTCAGACATTCAAAGTGATAGACCGCGAAATCCCGTTTCGAGATTAATAGACTAATCGGACTAAAAATGTATAACGCCATTCTATGAAAATATTTTAACATTTTTGATTAGGTCAGGAATTAACTGAATTTTTATTGTATAAATCAATCCGATTCAAAAGTAAGAAACGAATATTTTAAGAGCTGCATCTATTCCCTTCAGATAGCTTAATTTTTGAATCCGCAATAGATAAATTCAATTTGAAAGATCTTACATTTTGTTGAATGGCAATAGACTCGAATAAAAAGTGAAACGAGACTCATTTGTAGTCACACAAAATCTTATTTCAACACTAATAGTCCGTTTTGGGCTAAAAATATGTTTCTTATAGACAATACCTTATGTTCTTACAGAAGGAAATTTCGCATCCAAATAATAATACCTTCTTCATCATTCTCTATTTATGCTGTCCATATTCTTGCGCGCAATTAGAGTAAAAATAAGTATTCGCTTTTTTTATCTGTATAATGCTATGTTTGTCTTCTTTGTTTTACGTTTCATGATTTCAGTTTTTGTTAAAAAATGTTTAAAGATGAATCATATTTACTAATTATTTTGAGCTATGAGCGTGTCCACAAAACACTGTTGTAATGTTTAAATAAGTAATCATTTGTAATTGGGAATGAATTTATCTATTTTCTACTAATTCCTTTGGAGAAAATTGTTTCCGTTTACGAATGTTTTGGTTGATAAACGGCTTTCAGGAATGAGAAACGAGAAACTTCCACACAGCTATCCCATTCTAGCTAGCCTACTCCCAAATAGCTGGCTTCTGGACGACCTCGGCCAGTCGCATGTTTCAATTAGTTATATTTCACTTCAAGTGATACGCCGCTAAATGCAAGAAAGAATGCATTGTCTGAAATTGCATGAGCAGAAACTCTTAAGGCTAGCAGTGTTATTACTTTTGAAAGGAGAATGAAATATACTATCGATCAAGCTCCCATTCCCTGCAGTCAAAACCAATATTATACTTAAAAATTTTTAATTTAATTTTAGATTTTAAACGATTGGAATTTTTATAACAAAACCCGCTTAAAAACATTAAATTGAAAATGTCAATATCTTTTTCATTCTTTTTGATATAGTTATCACAGAAACATAAGGCAGAGCGACAAACACAGAATGGTTTAGAAACAAGTAAATATAAGCATGTTTAGTAAAAAAGGTGTAATTCATTTGCTGTGTTGTTTTTAAATATTCGAACATCATGTGTTAACGTTTTTTATCTCCTCCTATTTCTTTATTAGCATATTATACGTGCGCTATAATTTTTCACGCATTTTTCTTATAGAAAGTCTATATTTCTCTTGCATGTCCTGTCAGACAATGATTTACATTTTCATGTGAAGGTTACGACGAATCCCAGGCATAAGTTTTAAATGAATTACAAATGACTTTCTTATTCGTTGTCTAACCTTTACATAGAAGTACGTCATTTCGTAGCTTTGTTCGGAATGACAAAGCAAGCAATAAAGCTCAGGAACGGAAGACAGCAGTAAAGAAGGAAAGTCAGCTGAGAACATCTGAAAATATCTGTCACAAGCTAATTGATGTTTCAGCCATACACGTGCCAACTGAGTTGTCAATAACTATGGGAATAAATATTCAGTCTGACTTACAAATGGATGCATTTGCCATTAATAAAACAAAGTCTTCTAATTGCTCATTGTCTTGGTAACTAATTTATTGCATCTATATTTTGTAAAAGGATTAATTTTAATGCGTTTGTTATCAACAAGATGTCAAAATCCAATGCACGTTGCCTTAATTTGTTAAAAGCGAAAGCGTCTCATTTTAGAGAATTTTGTATGAAGTTCTGCATAATAAATGTGTTTCAGCAATAAAGTTAAGTAATTCTAGAAATATACAAATATACGCATGTTATTGAGGAAAAATTTATAATGCGTTCATTTATCCCGAAATGTATTTTTGGATTCAAACTACTAATTCGCATTCATGCTTCAAGTATAAGTATTTTTACTTTTATACGATATTTCTTTTAGTTAAAGAGGAACGTTTGTTGCAGGATGAATTTCTCGAATGATTTTTGAAAATTTTCAAATTTTGCAAATATTAAATTTTTTTTGAATTTCTAATTTTGTTATTATTATTTTGTAATATTTATTATAATTTTTAAATAATGTTTTATATATTTAAACAGTTTAAAAAAACATTGTATTTGCTACTAGAAAAATCAAACCAGAATTTTTGAACTATGAATTAACGGAATCTCATTCATAAAACGAGGGTATTCACTTGTTACGAAAAATACAAGCATTATTGAATTTTTTTAGAGATTAAAAATGTAGATTTTTATCAATGAACTTCGGATTTCATTTAAAACATGTAATATTTTATACAGACGAATTTAAAACTTTGGATGTTTTTGATGACAAAGAGTATTTGGTCGTAAAATCTATTAATATGTTCGAAGATAATGCCACATTAATTTCGTATTTTTTTATTAATTAGTATTATAAATTTAGTATTCATTTATGTAACGCAAATGTAAAATAGCTTTAAATTACAGAAGATTTGTGAGACTTCTGGACTACAAAAAGAAAGAAAATCTTTTTCTAAGTTATGTAAAATCACCTCCATTGTTTATCATAATTTATAAATTATATCAATGTCAAACGATATTTCTCTAAATTAAAAATATTAGAACATTATTTCTTTTATAATACACTAATATACTGCACTGCAATATATACGTTGTATTGTACCAAAATATACTAATTTTATATATAATGCAATTTCGTCCCATGTAACTACACTGATAAGATAACCAAAATTTGAAACGTAAAAGAAGTAATGAACTGTTATTAAAACTTGTAGTTAAAACAGAAGTATTTTTGATTACATAACAGTTTTTCGCTTTACAGCTTCACAAATGCTAGATTCTTTCTTTGAAAATGTTAATACAAATCTTTGGTCCCGAAATTTCCAGTTTACAGTTTAATCTCGTCCACTCCTCGATTCTGCTATAAAATAGCTATTCTTCAACAACTGAAGAATTCTCGAATAACGAATGGCCGTATATTATATCAATGGCATTCAAACTGTATTTTAGAACTCTTTTTTGACTTAAAAACATAATTTCATTTTAATGCATCATTTTACGTTTTATATATGATTAATATATTGCTAAAGAAATCAAATTTATCAAATGTTTCTATTACAAATTTTGATAATCGTATTTAAAAAAACTTTAAAACTCCTTTGACAATTTGCAATACATATACAAGCAAATATTTCTGAGATGAAGATCTGGTAGTTATATTTTTACTAAAAAGATTTAATTGAAGCAAGCCTTTAGAATAACTGTTCGTGAATTCTGGGTCTTTTTCTCTATATAATCAAGTTATCACCGCTTCAGTGAAGCTTATATTTATCCGCAACGAAAAATATTGTCGGTCACTGACTAACAGGGATAATTTAAAGTGATACCCTCGAAATAGGCAAAGTTTATAAAGTCATTAGGATTTTGTTTTGGAGCAGAAATCATGAAAAATGAGCAACGCCTTCGCCAGGAATCGAACTACGGACCCCTTGGTTACGCGTCGAATGTGCTGACCACTACACCAGGAAGGCATGCAAAGAAGGCGGGAGAAGTACCTTATGTACTCCCGCTTTTAAAGGGCGACTGGGGTTTTGGGGACCCAATAGCCAAATCCCGGTGGTGGAGAATAATCATCCCCCACCTTTTTTAGTTCGGGCACCACTTGTAGAGTTATTAGGTTATATCGGAAGCAGAAGTGATGGAAAATGAGCAACGCCTTCGCGGGGAATCGAACCACGGACCTCTCGGTTACGCGTCGAATGTACTGACCACTACACCACGAAGGCATGCAAAGAAGGCGGGAGAAATACCTTATAATATAAAACCAATAAGCTGGATTTTTTCCCAATTTCACGTTATCAAAATATATTGGTTCGGTTTCAGTTTATTAGATTATGATGAAGCTATCTGCTTAAGACAAGGAATGCCTTCGTGGCGGAATCTGTAAGGGAACTGGCTCGTATTCACATTATACGTGAGGAAAACCATGAAAACACCCCTGTAGTCAAACCTTTCACCTGGAATCGCATCCAAGCACAACCACCAGAGTTCAGCGGCTTTACCGGGCCAAAATATATTAGACAATTTACTAATGGAACTTTAGGACTATATAAATCATATATAAAATGTAAAAGTTTTATTTTCCTGCCCAAGTGCTGAAACTCCTTTTAGAAAATTCTTTGCCTTGTTTTCAAGAGTGTGTCTTTCAAAATAATGATCTAGGATCAGTATTCAAGGAAATTAAGCCTTCAGCCACATTTTACAAATAACATTTAGTATATATATATATATATACATATACATACATACATACACACTCACTCAAAGCCAATTCTTCAGTTGTGTGTGTGTATAATATACACATACATACACACTCATAACCATTCCTTCAGTTGGTTGTGCACTTTAATATAACAATAGTCCTTTTTATTCCCCATTTTAATTTGGCTACCTCCCCTCTCTGTTTTAAATTGTTTATAATAATTTTTCTGGACTGCTTCTTTCCATTTCATGTTTGCTTGCGTAATCACTCTGCGTTACGACAGCTCGTAACCAATCGCAGATCCAGTATTTAAATAAAGAAATCAAATTTATAAATGCTGCTGTTACTATTGCACAGCTGTTTTTTCCACTTCGCTTTGCTCGTACTCAGATGTATAGCTTTGCTGCGCGGCTTCGTCCTACGTCTGAAAATGTGATATGCTACGAAGAATTGTGGGGTGTTTATCGCACCCACAGTGTCGATAGTTGCTGTTCGAAAAATCGTGTCTTGTGTAAACGCTACTACACATCCCATCTGTATGCCAACCACATCTATAACCATCTTGGCAATGACTAAAAAATAATTGTCTTCTCTCCTACCCCTCTTAAATTTATTACAATTAACAGAGGTCATCCACTGAATTATTACACATATATATACCGTTTGATTGCGAAATATCACCAGCGTTCCATTGCACAATGCTACCCGCCAGCCTCCGGATCTTCGCCGAAACAAGGTGGAAACATAGCATTTTATTGATTTTGAAAGCGCCTACGACGTGATATGGAGAGAGAAACTGCACCAGAAGTTATTTGGTGCTAGAGTTTGAGGAAATATGATTAGGTGGATAAGATCTTATCAAATTTGGTAATGATTTCCCTAAATGTTTCAAGCTGCAAGCAGGTTTGCCTGATGGTGCAGCTGATATTGTTTAGTATCTACATCAGTGATTTAGTTTCTTCAAAGACGTTAAAGATGTCAATTATCAGCTCTTTGCCGATGATCCTTGCATCTGGACTCAGGCACCAAAGCGAAATGTGAAATCTTTGAGAGAAATGAAAATTAACAAGACTCCTGATATGCTATCAGAATGGTGCGTTGAAAGTAAAATGACTTTGAATTTGGCGAATTTTCGTTGCTGTTATCTATACTAGCAAGCTTAATTATTTGAAGCGGCGACTTTTGACAACAAACTGAAGTATAAGTCTCATACTGAATCAAACTCTCGTCGCTTTCTAAGCAATGTTTCTAAGCGACTAACTGGATCTCTGTGGGTAAGTAATAGATGAGCTTTAAATAATGCTCAAAAGACTTTTATCCGGTCTTTAGTTATTTATTGCTGTAAACCACTTACTTCGGCAAGTGATCATCTTTTAAGAAAACTGTAACTTATCATCATTACAGACACATAAGGCATTGAGGCTCATTACTGGGGCCGTCAAGTCAACACTGATTGATGCTATACTTTTATTGACACATAATAAACCCATTAAATGTATCAATGAAGAAAAAGCTCTGAAAAATTAATTAGATCTATAAATCAATACTCGATTAATTATTCAACAAATACTAGAAATTTAAATACGCAAACAGTTTTTTCAGTTTGCCCAGGATGCCAGACGAAATTTGAGTTGTCAGATAATTTTCAAGGGCTCACAAAGCTTTCAACTCTACTTGAAATTGTACAAATTGAAACCAATTTATGCCTTTCTTGCGAATCCCGTTACAAGAGAAACAACACTACAGATGTTTTGAAATGTTCTGCTCCAGATTATATTCACATGATGTATCCAAATTCTGAGTGGTTAAAGAATGGCTCCTTTCATGATGATCTCATTAATATAGGCTCAGGAACATTTTCGAGCTTATTTTTGCTTTATGCTTCAGTGGAGAAATTTCGAATAGCTTTTGGTGAGAAGTGGAGGCCATTCGAACTGCTCTGAAATATTTCTTTGTTTGGGGAAAAGTAGTCATTTTTTTATTTCCGGGCTGTAATACAGGCCATTAATTCTTCGAACTTGCCCTTAAAGGAGAAAATTTGCCAATGTTGGCATTATTTAGCTGGCGTTAAAAATGAAACGTGTAGGCTTTCATTGGATACCTGGCTATAACAGCGTTTTGGGAACGACCAGGCCGACTGCCTCGCAAAAAAGCGGCTCCAAACTACCACAAACGAAACTTCCGACATTATCTTTACATTCTATCAGGCCTTACATCAAGAAAATAAAGGAAAAAAGTTATAAATTGCAAATTCAACTCAGATTAAAGCTTTGGAGAACTGAAAACCTCTTAGCAATCCTCAGCAGTTCACTTGCGAAGCTGTTACCCAGTTCCGGCTCCTGAATAGACATGACTGCTTGGCAGAGAACCCTCATTACGTTGGAATGTCTTTTCGAGCCCTGGCTGTCCTCTCTGTAATTCGACAGATTCAATGAATAAAGACCACCTCCGCCAATATGAGTCACTTCTTGGTGACTTTGAAATGCCACTTTACTGGCGTGCCACAGAACTTTTGAGGCAACGACTTCAGCCACTTTAATTATTTTCTTTGTACCTCTGCATTTGCCTGTCATTGCAATATTTATAACCGCTGAACAGGTTTGGTTGAGTTTGGCTTACTTGATTATAGCAAAGCATACTAAGGCTATCTGCTTAAGGGAAGGGATGCCTTCATGGACGACTTTCTAAGGTAAACTGACCCCTCTATACTTTACGCATACAAAACACGAAAACGTCTGTTCGTCTGTAATATAACCTATGTCGAAAATACAAGTGTTTAGCGACTTAACTGCTCGGCCATTGGTGGGCAACCGGCTGATCAGATATTCGTTTAATTGAAATATTCTTGTAAACTAATATTGAAAATGTAAGAAAAAATTTGATATGAATACCAGTCATTTCTAGTTTTTTTAAATCGAATTTTCTTCGCCATTTTTGAATTCAAAATAAATGTACGTTTCGGGGTAAGAACTAGTAATCCATATTCATTTGCATGCAAAAATAGCAGGCTGTGAAATCTTTCCCTTGCAGATGATGATCCACGTTCATCGATGAATTCTGTCAGTTCAAATTTGTGTTTTTCTAAATAATTTTCTAAAAGTAATAAATACCACAAAAGTATCGAAGGTTTAATAATAAAAGCCTTGCAGTGCATTCCAAATGAATGCTTTGCCATTATGTAAGATAGGACGCTGGTTAGGATTCGGTTATCTAAGATGGCGTTAGGAAAATGCCAGCTATCTGAAAGATTCCTTCAAAATTTAAGGATTCGTTTGTAATTTAAGATGTATATAACTTACTTTATGTGATTTAAGTAAAATTTGACATGAAAGTTTTAAAGCTTATTTTACTGTAAGTTTAAAAATATAAATTCTATATTTGTTCAAAATTTGATTACTGACGAAAATATTGCGTTGAAAATGAGCCATTTCACTCCTGTGGAGTTAGTTTAATTCGCATTTCAAATATTTGGGGGTTTGATTGCTTTTAAATTAATAAATTTAATTAAATTACTTAGTTTATTTAATTAATAAAATTAGAAAATGCTTTTCTTCAATTTAGGTTTCTCGGTGTTAAATTATGCGGTATTTCAGCATGCTTTCATGATGTAACGATAGCACACTCGACGCGTATTGGAGAAGTCTAGGTTCGAGTTCCGGTGAAGGCTTTGCTCATTTTTCACCGCTCTTACTTCAAAGAAAAAAACCTGATGATTATACAAAGTATATTTCCTTTTATGTTTTTAAAGTAATTTATGGAGTTAAAAATTTTCTCTAGCTTAACAACTTTCAGCTCTTAGAAAGACTCATATTTTAAGGTTATATTTCAGTGTAATACTAGCAACCCAAGCTATAGGTTCTTAAATTTTCGTTCATAACTTTAACATTTTATTAATAAACATTTTGATTTAACGTACAGTTTGAATTTTGTAATTTCTTCAGTTAGCAGACAAGACAATTAGATTTAATTATATTTCTATTCTAAAATTTCGAAAACGTTTTAAGCCTCAGTTTCTCTAAAACTTTGCCTGGATATGTTCGGATATACCCCTGGAATTTCAAACCTATTGGCCCGGCCTAGATCGATGTAAAGGAGATAGAGACACTTCTTGACTAGCTTTTGAACCTTGGTCTAGGAGGACGTTGATGGTTGTCAGCAAGTATTTGCATCCGATAGGTGAAGATGGAACCGAGAAATGCCCTACCAGAGAGCGCAGGAATTTGTAGACCTTTCTTCAGCTGAAAGAGCATTGAAAGCATCACTCATTCGGTACAAACATACATCACCATTAATGAGGCTTCGATCTATGCAGCAAGACATCGAATGCTTTAAAGGCAGTCGATCAGGTATTGTTAGTATGATCACATAAAAAAATTGCCACGTCAACGGATTTTTAAAGAGCAGCACCAGAAGAGGCAAGGACAAAGCTTAAGCAGACACATTATCCCGAGTAAAATGAAAGAGAACTACGAAGGAAGAAAACTTCGAACAAGAAACCAGCAGTTAAAAAGGAGCGTAGAAAATGGGTTTTCTTTTTGTAAGGAAAAATTCCCAGACTCTTAAGTTCTCGTCATTAAGGTATATATATATATATATAAGGAAAGAAAGAAAGAAAGAAAAGGAAAAAAAGATGTTTCATCTCATAGAAATACGTTAACTCAAACAGAACAAATTTGTCAGAAAAACCAACTCTAGAATCCTTTCAAGAAGCGATGTATCAAAACACCCACGGGCAATCTCTTAGAGAAATTAATTTTAGAATAGAAAAGCAATTAAATCTAAGTTTCTTGTTTTCTAATTGAACTACCCATAAAAACTAAATTATACCCTAAAGGTACAGTTATATTATGTAAAATGTTTGAACAGAAAAATTAATAATTTCTATTTTTAATTGCCAATATTGTAAAAACGTCTAACTTCAACACATAAACATTTTCTCAGAATTGAAGTTTATTAAGCTAAGGGAATGGTTTAAGACGTTACGATAAGAAGGGAAACAGCTACATAAGCCTACCTAGATAGAGAAGCAGAGAATGAAATATCCAAGATGATATCCTCGTTCAGACTGATTTAGTTTCAGTTTAGATTTATTCCCATTGGTTAATACGCTTCGTTTCCAAATCTGAAATCATTATTGGCTGAAGCGTTATGTAAACATTTGCGTCATGAACATTATGCAAGAACCATACGACATGGATTAATTTTAAGTGACATAGTTTAGAAGGATTTATTATAAGCAGTTACTACTTTTAGGATAAGCAGGGCAAATAATTAAATTAAAATGGAGAGCCAAGGCGCTATTGAAAATTAAAGTTAGAATTTTGCTGCTCATATTTTTTACCTTACATATCAATGAACAATGTGCGCGCTTAGAGCTGGTGTATCAGTGATGCATAAAAAATGCTTGTCAAAGAAAATAAGGAAACATTAGATCGGCCGTGACTACAGTCAGTTCTTTATGCACCTACATATTTTCGGCATCCATATTACTTCACACACGTGTGTACATACATGTACTTGAGTTGAACCTTGCATTTAATCATGAGTCTATATACACTACTCGACACTGAAAATGCAACACCAAGAAGTAGTGGTCAGAAAGTGATGAAATTTGGAAAAAAGATAGAGACAGCAAGCAGCAATAAGTGATCTTTATTCCAAAATGATAGTCAAAATACAGAGCGAGAACGGCGTCGGCTCAGTAGGATGTAGGACCACCGCGGATAGCGATGCACGAAGAAACACGTCTAGGCATAGAGTCAATAAGAGTGCGGATGGTGTCCTGAGGGATGGATCTCCATTCCCTCTCATCCATTTGCCACAGTTCGTCTTCTGAACGAGGCAGGGCAGAGTCTGCAAACGGCGTCCAATCACATCCCACACATGTTCGATTGGTGACAGGTCAGGAGAGTACGGTGGCCAGGGAAGCATCTGCATACCTTGCAGAGCATGTTGGCAGATGCGAGCACGGTGTGGTCGGCCAATCCTGCTGAAAAATTGCATTAGGCAGCCCCTGAAGGTAGGGGATTGCCATCGGCCGCAGTACATTATCTAAGTATCGTTGGGCCGTCATAATGCCCTGAATACGAACTAGACGGGACCTGGAATCGTAGGCAATAGCGCCTCAAACCATTATGCCACGTTGTCGCGCGGTGTGGCGTTCCACAGTTACTGCTGGATTAGATCTGTCTCCACGTCGACGCCACACACGTATGCGGCGACTGTCACTGGATAAACAGAAGCGTGACTCATCTGAGAACACGACGTTTCGCCATTCTGTCATCCACATCGCTCCAGTTCGGCACCATTCTAAACGTTGGCGTTTATGCTGTGGGGTCAATGACAGTCAACGCCGTAAGTGCAGGACACGTTCAACCAATCGACGGGAAATGGTTCTCGTCGACACGGGAACATCCAGGGTATCTTGCACAGGCTACAGAATCGCGGTACAAGTGACTTGCGGGACCGCCACAGCTTGTCGGCGGATGCGTCGATCCACTCGTGCTGACGTCACTCTGACTGCACCTGCACCCCTTCTTGTTCCCACATTCCCTTGTTCCAACCACGTTCGCCATAGCCGATGCACCGTGCTCGCATCCATGTGGGTATCAGCTGCGATTTGACGTAAGGACCAACCCGCCCTTCTTAGTCCGATCTCCATACTCCTCGTAAAATCGTCTATCTGCTGGAAGTGCCTTCGTTGACGGCGGCCTGGCATTCTTTCCTATTACACGTATCCTGCGGTACAAAAACCAGCTTTCTTCGATAATTCGTCTGGCAGAAATAATGATACGAATATTGCCCATTCTGCACGTTCCTTCCCTTATATCTTACTTCACGTGCATCGGAGAGCTGCGCATTTCACGTCATTCGCATAACTCAGTGACGTGCGTCTACTCTAAAATTTGCATAAATTTCTGACCACTCCTTCTTGGTGTTGCATTTTCAATGTCGAGCACTGTATATATATATGCTTGCGTGCGTGTGTGTGTGTGTGTAAAATATAAAATTTGAAAGACACTGAACTGGCAATAGACCTTTAAAATTATAATTTTCAATTAAAGTAGAACTCCCTTCAACGCATCTGCGTTTTCTTTGTAGTAACCGCTTGCCCGACTGCTAGTGAAACACTTTACAGTAATATAAATGATCCAAATAAAAGGTACAGATTCCCAGTAATCAGTTTTAAATCTCAATATTGTTGCGTTCTTCGGGTTCGTGGATTTGAGAGTATCCGATGAAAACACAATGTAGAACAATAAAAAGCACAATTTATTTACAAGAATCACTATTCACAGCACAGTTCCAAAATTACCTTTAAAAGCGTCGAAAATCTACAATACATACGCTGAAACAATCAGCAACACAGCTTCAGGCTGTAACTGTACAGGTAGCTTCACGGCAACACTAAACTTCTAATGAACACCGTGGAACAATCACCAATACACTGTCAAGCTATACTGTAAAGTTAGCTTCACGGCAAAGCACTATCTCGATCGCTTTCCGTTCACCAAAACTCTCGCGCAGCAGCTATTCTCACAACTAATCACACTGCTCGCAACACTTCACAATACTTCACAATGTACTCGTAACTCACTCAACTAACTCCTCTCAGAAACGCAAGGGTTTATATAGCTTTTCTTTAAGTTCGACACGTTTCGAGAAATATCTCGACAGGAAGTTATTCTAGAAGCTTCCCGATTGGACCATGGGATATCGCCAATTTGGTCGCCAAATGGGCGATAAAGTCGCCAATCTGGCAACCCTACCATACACAATTTTATGGCAACCCTAGTGCTATGCCGGAAAGCTTACATACAGGCGCAACCGCCGAATTTTTCGTAACAATATCTTAATCGATCTTTGAGATATCTTACTGACAATCACATTCAGAATGAGTCCTCAAACGTATGGAAAGATGTCAGACAGGCCGATCCTAGCGGGGGGCAAGATGGTGCACAGCAGGTGGGCGGTCAAATTTCAGGGCGGCGAAAAGATTATCAAACATATTATATTTCTGCAAAAATGTGGAGATGACCAATTTTAATTTGCACGTAGGCGGCCGACTGTCTAGGATTGATGACGGACACATGGTTTTGCTAAGGAAGCTATATCCAGAACTTTTCTTTCCCTAAATGATTAACAAGTACCAGAACGGTTGCATTAAAAATTGCAAAAATCTTAGCTTATACAATCAAATCTTATCAAATACAGAAAACAGTATTTGACAAGAGTAATCTGCAGAATGGAGCTAAGCAGATTAAGAAAAGTTATTTTCAGCTAGCTTCCAATATGTGACGAAATAAGATTAACGTCAGTCGCGCACGTAAATTTCTCTTTTATCTCATCTATCGTGTCCTCCAGTATCTGTATGAGTTGTTTAAACTACATGATTGCGTATTTTAAGAAGGAACTTATTTATCCAGCTGATTTTAAATCATATAGAATAAGATAAAACTTGAAGATCAACTGTAATTGTAATGTGTTCTGGACTCTTGACGCAAAAGGCACATGGACATACAGTCGCATAAAATATAATCTAATACGCATAATTAAAAAATCTGATGTGTACACCACATGACTTCCTTGTACGAAATATTAAATTATACGCACTTTTTCCTGCATTTCATTTAAACTTATTGGATTGAACTAAATCTACTTCGCAGATAGCGCATAAACCACAATGTAGTAAATGCACTCTTTAAAAAACACATATTTGTTTACCATAGCGACACTCGGACGCTAGGTTCAGTTAACAGCGTTACATCTCATTAATTTTATAACTCATAATCCACAAAAATTATGTATATCATCTGAAGAATTATGTAATTGTTGCCATATGCTCTAATCAAATGCTATAATAAATCTGAAACGATGCATAAAAGAAATTAAACAAACAAACAAAAGAAACAGTTTTTCATAGACGATCCAGTATTTCTCATTCAATTAATTCAATTCTCACTTCGCGACAAGGCAAAAATACATAAAAACTCTAAATATCTATATTAAAAATTACAAAGTAAATCTTAAACACTTACTTTTTTTCCTGGAATAAATTCCAGAATGGATTAAGCATTACTTAATTTACAGTAAGAACAGAAGACGTTATCTCTGTTGTGGCGAAGCTTAGTTTCTCTAGATTGGTAACAAATCCACCATTCTGCTAAGTTTCAAATGTAAACAAATATGGCTGCTTTCGTAATCATAATTAGGCTTAGCCGCACTTAAACAACTTTTAAATTGTTGATAATTCTACAAATATTGCATGCAGATTTACTAAAGGCATATAAACCTTAACCGGAAGATAAGAGCTACATAATTCAATCATTCTGAAAGCACAAAATGCGCAATTTACCTACATATAAGAATAAAAAACCTGAGCTCACTGAGTTGAGTAACAAACTGGGTATATATATGCATATATTTATATACTTTTAATGCGGTCGATTGCAACGAAAAAGGAAGGTGCACATCTACATGCTATAGCAGTCCTATGTATAAAATTTCAACGTTTTGACGTTACTCGTTTTTGAGTTATGCGAGGTACATACATACGTACGTACGCACAGACATAACAAAAAATGTCTTCAGAATCCATTTTAAATCAGTTTTATAATTTTTTGGGAGAAAGCGAGTCCTTTATTCTGTCCTTACCTACAGATGTCACGGAAAACCATCGTTAAATTGAATTCGATAGCCGTCAAAATGAATATTTTCGTAAAAATATGATACACGAATTTTTTCGCGATTACAATACTTCCTTTTTACTTCGTAGAAGGAAGTAAAAAAGATCATCTTTATGCATAAATCGCCAACTATGTCATTATGTCTTGTATTGCATGGAAAACTGCCAGTTTTTAAAACTGCCAAATTCGTAATAATAAACTGCTTATGAGATTCAACTGCAAAAAAGTAACAGAAAAAATGTTATCCTACAATGTAATAAATCTGCCTTTCAGACAGCAGTCTTCTTAAAAACAAACGAATCGAATTCTGAACCCGCATACATCAAAATAAATGAAAAGTTAATGCTATTTTAAAGCTCACTGTAATTTTTCGCCCAACGAGTTTTATTTGAAAATTAAAATATATGCTTTTTTATTGTTCGTTAACTCATTTATGGCAAAATATGCGAAGGCTGTCTGCTTAAAGAAAGAGATTGGTTTTGGTTTATTTGATTATGTCTAAGTACACGAAACATACCTGTGTAAAGTCCGAAGGGTCCCTTAATTTGCGAAGGACAAATTAAGGGAAACTGGCACAAACTCGCCTTACACATGGGAAACCTACCCAGCCAGCTTATTTACCAAGACTGAAATCTGGGAAGAAAAGCTATGCGCACAGGCTTTATCCGGAGGCTTATCAAAAGGTAACTGCAAACAAAAGAAGCACTATCATGGATTGATTAAATAATATATGAAATAGTTACGGTAAAACTATTTATTTTCTTATTACGGTAAAACAAGCGATGGCTACGCGCCACTGAGAAGTGAAATGCATTCTTAGAATTCCGTTTAAGACTATCCGTTTCATATTTACATCGTACATAAGAAAAAAAGTTAGGAGAAATGGACATTTTACAAATTTTTCAATATTAGTTTTGAATATCAGGCTAAGAATTAATTAGATATTCATATTTGGTTTTTTGCACTCCCAAAAATGAAAAAATGTTTCTAATAATACTTTTTAAATTGAGTTTTAACAGCTGAAGGGGTTTTCAACATGCGCAAGTATTGAAGATCTGCATTTTTACTACCTTATATTGTTCTTTATATTCTATCAAACAAAGGCATACGGTTACTGAATACTCATAGTAAAAACCAAACCATTCCTAATATAACAACCGCGCACTATAACTGTGACCGAAAGAAAGAGAACTTTGATGAAAGAGCACAGGTGCAAGTTATTTTTCTGTTAAATTACATGCTGTGAAATGTACAAAAACTTGAAACATTTCACTACAATTTGCACTGAGATAAATTTGTGATATCTTATTATTTCCACTAACCAGTCATTATAATATAACATGTTATTACAACGTATAAGGTTATAACGTATATGTAATTTCAGCCTTTACTATAGCTTTTCCTTTCCGTTTTTCTCACCAGACTGCAAATGAATAGCCAGTTTTTAAACTGAAGTTTGGAAGTTTTCTGGCTTCGTGTGCACGCTAGGTGTTAGCTTTCTGTCAGACCTCATAATTGTAATTATTCGGCTTTCAGTTATATTGCTACTGACAATTTGATTTTGATACTCTGGTAAAATTATTGAGTCAGCTTTGAGTATTATCTAAATTGTAGTCTTTGACTACTGTTCCACATCTAACTCGAATTTGACTGTTCCTTTAGTTGTATCACCACGGGCTGCGTGCTGATAGCACAAGGAAATGCGTCTACTAAAGTTTCTATAAATAAAAGTTATATAAGTCTCCTCCAGACCTGTTGTGACTTCAGGTACAGCAATAACACATTTAACGTCTGTTAGGGTATTAGATTAATTACCAGTTCCAGACAAAGTAAAACCCCACAGCCTCTTCTCACGCTTTGACTTGCAAATACTGCATCAGTATTCGAAATGCTGTTGGTCATTTAGCATTTGAGATTGAAGTTTGTGTCTAACTGTTTCCACCGAATTATGGCCGGAGGCATTAATACGGTTAGATCACGGTCAATATTATTCACAGAATTACGGTCTCCCAAAAGAAATAATCATTTCACTCAGACCTAGTATTCTCAGAAATAAAAAATTCATAGGATGACTTCAAAGTTTTTAAAGTAAGATTTAGTAACTTGCTTGGACGTATAAAAGCAAGAGCAACTTAAAAAAAAATTGCTTGCTGAGTCCTTCAAAATTCCGATGTAAGCCCATGCACAGATGTGTTAGTGCTGATAGGTATTTGCGAACTGGCTGGCCTAATCTGTTACATAAATAAAAAAATAAAAATAAAATGCCAGAGAGCCCATAGAAATTGCTCCTTCTGATACGGAATCAAACTCGAAATTAAACTTCCAGTTTTTAGTAGCCTTAATCGTTTAGCTTTTGCTTGACAAGGAAAATGCTAATTTTTGAATTTTTCTACTTTCTTTTTTTTTCTTTCTTTTATTTATAAATTGATTTTTTAATGTAGAAAATTTAAAATCTGAAATATATAGTAAGAATATAGATATAATATCAAGTTGGTTTGTTATTAATTGATTATACCAAAGCACTTAAAGACTATCTCGCTTGGGATACCTCAGTGGAATATTTTCTGACGGATAATGGTTTGTGTTTATTATTACACATGGAAAAACTGGAAGACATCATGCAGCCGGCCTCTTCGCAAAGATATAGGCGTAGGCCGAACTTCCAGCGTTGGGCAGTCTTATTCATTCCCCACCGTAAGACCTTCATCAAATTAAAGGGCTGAATTAAAAATGTACCTGGGTACAAAATTATAATCTTAATATGTATTCGCAAAAATGTACCTGGGTACAAAGTTATAATCTTAATATGTATTCGCATAAACTTTCATCAGAATATCGCTCGATTTAAACAGTCGAGTAATAAATTAGAAAATCCATACATTGGCACAAAAATATTTGATGTCTCGTTCTATCTCGTTGTTTTCTTGCTTAGCTTTCGTTCAATGCAGATTTAGTATTGTTAACGTAATATTAGATATCAGAAATGCGAAAACAGCACTTATCATACTAGGATCCCGCATATTAAAACCAAATATCTTTTTACCAACTTTACGGGAAAAGTTGCATGAAATTGCTTAAATGCTTGCATCGAAAATCACGTTTTTAAATTGTACATGCGTTCTAGAAATGTCTTCATATGCTCGCAAATCTGAGTTAAAATATTCTAAATTTTTGAAAAGTTCTCGAATCAAATAAATGCGTAACACATACACATTCCTTTGCGCCAGATGTGAGTGGGTATACGTGGATTCTCAAGTTCTTTGTGGCGAAATTCACACATTAAGCGAGACAGACGGATGACTTTTCACCATTTCTAGGAATGAGTAAAATAATCGTCTGCTTACATCGAAACAATCGATGAAGCAATCGGCAGATTCATCGCAGTAACGCTGACAGGTCTATAGAGTTTGAGATAAATCTGCTATAAAAGTGTTAAAGATTATTCCTTTCCTGTTAATCGGGTTATGTGTTCAACGGATTTAAAGAAGAATATTATTTAAACTACTTTTAGATATGTTTTCTTAGGTTTATTTAAAACCAATATAGGAAAAAACGGTATCACATACAATCGATCTTTAGAATGTCGTTCTCCTTAAAATAATTCTTTTAGTATTAAAAACACTTTTATTTAATTACTTTATGTAATGAACTTCTTTGCTTCATTTACATTCTGCTATAAAAGTTTCTTCATTCCTTTTTTAATTAGTGAAGGATGTGATTTATTTTAACACGAGAAATGTGTATAGTTTACTCATTCATTTTTTGCTTTGGGATAGGTTACGTTACGCTGTCAAATCGCACCCCTTTTTATCTTCTGTTTATGATATTAATCATGTAGGCAGCCAAATAAATTATTCGTCCGTTGTCATAAGTGTTGTCCGTTGTCAGTCTTCTTGGCATAAGATTTTTCATTCTTCGAATTACTATAGTAGACTGTTTATCATTATAAAAGTACCCTTTTATAATGATAACTGTATATTAAAAACACTTTGATACATTTTGGTACTTTTTTTAAACGAATTTTGTTAAAACTTACTTCTGTACTTTCAGGATAATTAAAAAAAGATCTTATCAATTTTATGCTTTGTGTAAGTGTGCTACAATTTTACATTCAGAAAATATTAATAGTACTTACATTCCTGATGGATTTATATTAAATGCGAGTCATCTTTTCATAGAAAATCTTCCAAAAATTGCTCTTCCTTAAGCACATAGTCATCAGTAGTCGATCTATTAGTGCAGAAAGATTTTTTCTTCTTTAAATTAGATTGCCACCATAGTATTTCCTTCGAAATTTCTTTTAAATTTAAAATAATCGTCCAGCATTTAATGTTTGAAAGTTTCTTGAAAGACACTTGAAACAATACTTGCCATTACAAAATTTATAAAACTAAAAACATGCAAAATAAATAATATGAATACTCTCTTCTCATTTTGATTGATTATAATATTTGTCATTGGCAGTTCCTTAAACTAATTCTTTACTGTGGAATAGAATTCAATCCAACTCAAATTGCAATTTTTGTTTCAGCAAGATGGTTGAATGCCATACATCCCGAAGCCACTGAGTTGGAGCTCAGAATACAAGAAATCCTGAACTAATGCATAGTTAGCTAGTGTCTGTTATCGCTAATTTACCCTACTTAACGGAAACGGATTTCTTTTCCATAGAGCAATTAAAATGATGGCACGCCACTATTTAAAATTTCCAAAAAACGTGAAACACCGCGTTAACATATACCCGCTGGAGGACGGTGGTTTTTTTCCAGCCCTTTGATCCACACGAATTTTTCAGAAAGTAAAACTCCAGATGGGTTGAAGAAACTCTATTTTCATTCATTCCTGATCCAAAGCAAAAATTTGGTTTCTGTTTCTAAATGAGTCTTTAAATATGTTTTTCCTGTTGTGACAGTCTTGCATGATAAGATTAAGAAAAGCTAGCGAGCTGATTTAGTTTAGCATTTGAAAGAAACTTTTCTTCAAAGATAAAAAAGTTGTGTTTATGATTCTCAAAATCATCGGCAGCTTTATTTCAGAGCAAAATCTTTGACGAATTTTGGGATATTTTCAACAATGTCGCAAATATAACGAATTTCAGCTTCTTTCAGCTATATAAGTTTTTTTATATATTTTCTATATATAAGTTTATAAGTTATATTTAAACGAAACAATGTTCTTCTAAATTTGAAAGTGTGTTAAATAATTATATCGATGAAGAAGATCTATGTAATCTATCAGAATACCATTCGTTAAATTGCAGTAAGAACTTAATATTACGGTGTTGATAACCTTACAAAAATTTGACTGGTTTACAAATTGAAAGGATCAGTTGCTTAAAAATGTGTATAAAACAATCTTATTTATTATATGCTAATTATTATTGTTTCGTATCTAATGAACTTTTTTTTAAAATTCTTAACTCATAGTTGAAATTCTCCGTTTGACCTTGATACTATGTTAAAAGTCTATCATTGGCTTTCTGAGCGTCAAATCGAATTATAGCCAGCATAAGAACAAAGAACTTACAAGCCATTAATAAGAAAAAAACTAAAAATTTAGTTAAACCACAACCCTGTAACATAAATACAAAACCTATCTCAAAAACGTTCAACAGCTACTTTAAAGTAACTCACAGTTTTATAAATTTTATACCCTAATTAATTAGATACCTGAAATTATTCTAATTCTGACAACATCTATTCTAATTTTAATTTCCACTTACAAACTTACAAAAAACTTTCCATTTACGATCAATGAGCAAAACAGAAGCAGAACCTTCCCAAAATGATCATCACGTCCTTTAACAGGAACTAATTTCATTAGATGTAAGCATAAGTTGCAGTTCAGAAAGAGAGAAAAAGAGTGAAGAGAAAGAAGAATGAAAAGATGAAAGAGAGATTTCCTTAACTTCTGAACTGAAAGAGTTATATTGATGAAAGCCCAGAATAACAACAAAATGTTAAAACTAAAATTTAACTATTAGAAAGTTAACATAATGATCACAATCTTAGACAAACTCCCTGGCTATGAAATATTCCAAAATTATTATTGTAACTCCAGGCTCGAAAAATTTCGCGATATTGTTTAGTGTGAGTTTCTGTTTCCGAAACTTTAGAGAAAATTCATTATTTATTCCTCTAGCGACAAACTTATTTTGAAACTTTATTCTACGATAGAAATACTACTTTATTAGTTATGCATTTTAACGCATAATATTCCAAACGGAAAAGCAAAAGGCAAAGCGACATATCAGAAGTATTCAGAAAACTGAATCAGAAACTGCTATGCTCGCAAAAACCAAAAGCAGAAAAAACGATTGCCATTAAGAAGTACCATAATTTTTATTACAACATGGTTTTTCTTGATTTCATTGACAAGAAATGAATTTTATAACTAGGTAAAAAATAAATGAACATATGATACCCCTTGTAAAAAATTATTAAAGCGGCACATGCAAAAAAGAATGCATATAATTAATCACTGAGCACGAGGCTTACAGCATATCGTTCTCATATGTAAATAGATGCAAGATTCTACCTCTCAAACGGATAACTGCAGTTTCCATTAGACATGGTATGATGGCTGCTACTGCTTTTGTCGTTAAAAGCACAGATCTTACGTAATAGTAGTCATAACTTGGTATTTTGAGAAGAAGATAAATATCCCAATAGTGAAATCATCAAATCTGGGAAATAATAGCGAATGCACACAGAAGTCCACCTCTGTAATCATCTTTAAACAGAGAATCGTAAAATGATTATTGCATCAGTTTGAGTAATTTATTCCAAAATTAAGGTAGAACAATCACAATTTATTACATATACAAGCAGACGTACGAGAACAGGTCATGAATCATTGAAATGCCTTACATAAAACAGCAATATTTAGAACACGGGATTCGTGATGCAATTATGGAAATAAAAGTGATAACGAATTTAATTTCTTGCAGACACCAAGGCGAAATTTGCTTGTGTTCCCTCGAAGATAAACAGTATGCCAATTTGATAAATTATTAAAAATAAAACAAAATAATTAAGATGCGCATTTACCTCTCACTTTGTTAAATACGTACAACTGTTATTTATATGGTAAATTAAAGATCTTATATCACGTCAAATGGCAATATTCTATCAGTCGGAATAAAAGGTAAATTAAAGATTTTTTTGTTTTTTACAATGGCAACACCTGCTTGGTTACTGAAACATAAGGTAGCTTAATGTAATATAACATAATTGTTAAAAAATGTAGCTAATTCCATTAAAAGATGTTTGAAATCATTTATAATAAGTATTATCATTTTAAATCTTTCTTAAGAATGTTTTTTTACGTAATGCTTTTGATTTACAGAGGCTTTCTTCTTTGCTTCCGTGTTCCGTAGACATCTACGTATCAAAATGCTGCGCAGGTGTAGTACTTTCCTGCTATTTCATATGCAAAAGTACGGTTCTTGATGTCATTCAGACCACCTGTATGAGTAATCCTAAGTTGGTTCAGACTGTGTGGATGTGTTGCGCACATAATATAGTAATCACGACAAAGTTCACGGTGAAGATGTATGAATTCTTTGGGAAAAGTTTTCATTTAAGATGTTCATGTCTTATAAACCAGGATCTCTGTTAGCGGGCTTCAGGCAATACTGTTCAACTGCGTTAAAATTTTCGTGATGTTCATACCAAAAATATAGAATAATAAATATAGATGCTCATAACAAAAATATAAAATAAATGATTCTACCCTGAGGTACGTAATACATGGTTTAGAAATGTCTATAATGCACGATAATGATGCAAACTGTAACAAAAATGATCAGTTAGATATATGACAAATTTATTGCATTATAAATTAGATCAGGGTTTCTTAATCTTTTTGGTGCGGGGATCAAACAATATTTACGAAAATTTTGTGGGACCCCCATAAGCATTGCGTAAATCCGACACACGCGTGAGTGAAACTATCAGTTTCTTCACTTGTACTGTAATATGTTATTGCAGTTTCAGGTGATTAACGCTAATTCTTAAAGCAAAATGAACGTTTCTGCTATGAAAAAAGGCGTCGAAAAGTTTTCGCTTTTTCTTTGCCTATATTGTCTTATGTTTATCTATTTTCAGATACATTATGCAAAAACATTTTGTAATTGTAAAATTATGATAATGAATTAAAGATATATCAAAATTGTTAAAATTTTTGACGACACCTACTGCAGGTTGGGGTCACGACCCACAGTTTAAAAAACTCTGATTAGATAATTAAAAACAGAGATTCAAATTATTAAAAATTTCATTCATTCATTTTAATTACTCGGATTGTTAAGCAATTATGGATTGATTAAATCTGAAAGGTAAATCTAAAATTATATTTTGTATGCTTTTAGGCAAGATGCCTTTCATATTCTAAACTGTACAGATTGTGTTTTTTAAAAGTAATACATTTTTGTCGATTCAGATACAAGCTCATCCATTTACTTCTAGATGATGATGTTAGAGATCCATTTACTTCTAAAGATGTAAATTCTTCTTTTACTGATTTTAATTTTTTATTTTTTGCATTTTTTTAATTGGATTTTAAAACTGAGCACGTTTTCTTGTTTCTTTCTTCCACAGCGGTTTATTGATTTTGCAAAGTAATTTATTTAATTTTTATCAACTTTTTATTCCAACTTGAATATGTTTCGAACTTAAATTTTCATCATAATTTAAAATACATACACATACGCATACGCATTCAGACGCGCACATACATAATGTATATACACACAGACACGTAAATAGGTACGGTAAATATAAAAAGCATTTAAACTTAATACACATTTAAACTAACGTATGCTAATGCAAAAATAAAAATAAAAATGATTTGCTTAAGCTCTAAACTGTTTTGAATGTCACCCAACCGGAATAGTGGTTAGAGTCACTGACGTCCGTGTCGAAGGGCCCGGGTTCGAATCTCGGAGAAGGCATGGATGTTTGTAAATCTATAATGTCCGTGCGGCATGGGGGCACTCTAAATACGGGGTTAGCCGAAGGTCTTCTCGAGAGGTTTGGGGTAGGGGAAGAGGGGTGGAAGACCTTAGGATCCGTGTCCCCCATCGGGGCGGTCTCCATTAAAATTGGGGGCGAGGAATTTCGTGGGTGTGGGCTGACCATAGGTCAGACAAATGATCGTTAACAATAACACAGTTATGAATAAATATACTAGTCCAGAAATGAGTGCACTAGTGCAATAAATACTTGAAAAGTGCGGTAACTGATGCAAAATGTATCTCTATATTTATATCTATATAGATATTACACTCACATGTATATATATACATGTAGGACGTATTAACTACCGTAATTAACGCCTTTTTTATCACAATTTTGAAACCTCAAATAAGAGTACATGACTTCAGAGGGGAAATAATTGTGATGCGGTTCATAAAAAGTTAACAGAAATATTTTATTTTATTAAATACTTACGTTACAGATATTATTTGCATTAAATATGGCAGT
Source organism: Stegodyphus mimosarum (assembly GCA_000611955.2). Taxonomy (NCBI): domain Eukaryota; kingdom Metazoa; phylum Arthropoda; class Arachnida; order Araneae; family Eresidae; genus Stegodyphus; species Stegodyphus mimosarum. The sequence goes on from KK114570.1 coordinate 243,893, forward strand.
AAGCGTGTACACATTAACATAATTTTAGACTGACTGCGAATTTATCGCGGAAGAGCCTACGACACCGCATTTCTTCAAGCAGAAAAAATATTCAGTTTAGTAGAATATTTTTGAAGGATTGTGGATTTGAAGGATACATTGTGGAATATTTTCGTTAGCTGAAAGAAATGTGCTTTACTATGAAACCATAGTTTGTCTAAGGAGGAATGTTTCTTAAATATATTTTTAGACAGATGTATTACGTCTTCAGCAACATAACAATGCTTGCTAATTGAGAAACCAAATTTTAAAATGGTAATAAAAATTATATGCACCCTCAAACATTTATCTTGTACCTGAAAGCATAAAATAAATGTTCGAAAATACACATATTATTTTTATTTTGTATTAAACATTCAAGCATCTGATTTACACATAGCACAAATTTTACGAATAGTTTGACACATATACAATGTATCTATAAAGATTTAGGATTACAGAGAAGCTGTCGAAGGGTAGTGAAAAACAATGAGTACTATCTGAATGTACTTCTTTAAAATATCTTCTTACCGAAAGAAAAATTCAAACAAAATATTTTACTTGATTTATGCAGCGTATATCAACTTTTATGGATTCAAAGACCAAACAGTAGGGAACTACAAGAGCTTTCTTCACGTAATACAGCTATATTTTAGTATGATACTGTAATAAAGAATGCAGCTATTTTTTAATCCTCCTCCTTATCTGCCAGATTATAATATTTATAACTTATTTTGCAATATCTAACGTAAATTTTTACCTTAGAAAACACTACTTTGACAGCATTTAAGAACGAGACAAGAGAATTCAAAAATATTTACCGCTGGGTTCTGAGAAGGACATCGAAAAGTTCTAAGACATGAGAGGATTCTACAAATATTCTTCCTAACACTAGACATCTGTACTTAACATCTGTAGTGTTAGAAAAACATAAAATTACATATCGCTTAATTGAGTCATTTAGACACGAACGTTATTAACTTTTCTTCATAAACGAAAACAAAGCATAACTGAAAAAGTATTAAGCTCGAGCTGGAATTCCATATATGCTTGTGAAATAAGTAAATAAATCTCATTCAACCGTTATTTCGTATAACTAGTAAAGGATTTACAGTCTCACCTAAGGAATAAAGGAAATAGAACTCTCTCACCTGCTTTAACGAGAGATCCCACGAAGATCCACAAAGACACTTGTAGGGCAGGATTCAGATGGACAATGTTATCCAACGATATCAATTTAAATCTGTGATCCGGCACATGATGTCTCTTATCGTAATTATCGTTTTCCTCCGCTAGCGGGTCACGGGGCAAAGGAACTCGATTCACTTCATCATCTTCCTCTTCGCTATAATCTTCATCAGCAGCCGCATCCTCCGGTTGTATCACATCGACCGCATGAGGTCCAGCAGTTTCCACTAATGTTCGGCGAATCGTTACGGATACAGCAGTAGCCGTCTCCTGACTTACAGAGAAACTCCAGAAACTGTGACTCGCGACAAACAGTATCAATAGATAACAAGCCAAACGCATAGTCTTAATGCAGCTTTCTGGTGAAATGAAAAATTCCGATAGTGGACGTTTTGCGACTTGTTAATGGTAAATGAAATTAACTGCTTCTCGACATTGACTGATTTGCTGCTTCATAGTTTCAAGATTCTATTGTCTGCAAAAATTATCACATTGGGCTGTTTGTTTCGTAACTGCATATGCTAGAAGCAGTTCTTTTAAACATTGCCATAAATCATGTTTTCTTGCATATAAAACGAAGAGCGCTTAGTTTTTATGATAACAAATTATGCCACTTAAGATAGACAACTCATTGAAGATTTTAAACTTTCATTACAATATATCTTCCAGTGCTGTTATTAATGATTGAAAAGACAATAAAAATGACTCTAAAAATTTGGATTGTCAAAGAGAACTAGTTAACAGTGACTTCTTTCACTTAATCACGAATCTAGAAATAATATAATAATAGAAGATAGTTGCACAAAGTGATCCCAGCTCTACCTTTAGCACCAAGCATAGTCATGTACCGTTTGTTGGTCTGGAATCAGTGATAATAACATAAATGGACGGCCAAACTGTGGTACTGTCAGTAGCCGCACAGCATTCACGAACTTCCTCCGCTAGGCGCAGCATCGTATGTTGATCTCGTTCAGTATTATAACAGCTTGTGCTTAGGTCCAATGATATATTATGCAATCTCGTGAAGTTAACAGTTAAAGATCAACGCCACAATCTAATACAAACAAAAATAATGCCATAAAATCCGCGCATGCCTACCAAGATACGATCTGCGCTTCTGTTCTTTACAAACACTGTGTCGTCATCGTTTCGAAATTCCCAGCGATCATTCCAAACGACGAAAGATAAAAAATAATAAAATTTAAGTTTGAATGAATGGAAAGCTTTTATATTTTTTTAATTCGAATATTTTCAGTCGATTTCAGCTAGCAGGTTCGACTGCATTTTTGTCTTCTATCACTCTCACAAATGTAACCAGTGAAGAGATGTCAGGTCGGACAGAATTTTAAGATTCTGTATTTCTGCACGTTTCTTGAACAAACACACCTGTTTGCGGGACAATGTTTTCGCCTCGTACCGTAGAGAATCTGTTATTGGAGGAAATCGGCAGACGGCATATCTGAGAGATTTTTACAGAAAGTGACGTAACGAGTAGTTAGTTTTTTGCCGTTCTGCCTCGCTGCATTTTATGACTGAGATTCTATTTTTGCTAAACGCTTTCCTCCTCCGTTTTCTATTATCCTCGGCCAAGGAAACCGCAACGTTTGATTAATATATTCTTCACGTGATACAGAATGAGATACGTATTCATAGGCTGGCGGCACGTACGGTATACATCCCTCGGATAGCATATTTAAATACTCTTGCGTTTTCTCCAATATTCCACCATCGAAAGCAAAATACTGTACCAAAAAGAATTTAGATTCATGTGAAGGCAAAAGATCTTGATCTCTAAATGGAATTTTTTTCTTCTTTGTATTTCGATAAAATTTTATTCGCAGCTTCGATACAGCTTAAACAAACTTTTGAGCAAATAACATTAAACCGAAAGCATAGGAAACGACCTTCATGTTACAGGTGAAAAAATATCCAAGAAAAGAATGCATATTGTTCCCACGCGATTCAGGATAGACATCTAGATTTCTGCGAAACGCAGATGACGTCTATTTTTAGACACTTCAGTATATCCTAAAAGTGATACGTACATAAAATCTAATTAATTTTAAGTTGTGTTGATTTTTTGTACAAAGCAGGTATTTTAAATATCTCCAAGATAAAATGCCTGTAGATGAGAGGATAAAGTGAAAAGATCAAAGACTACTTTTCGAGTGAAATTTATGCTTCAGATTTTTTATCGACAAGTATCAGCCTTTAAAGTGATTAAAATCTGAAACATAATACTCTCTGATCAATAATACTATAGTTCTAAGTAATACTGGAAGTCTTCCTTGATATTAAAATTGCATTTAAAATAGATCAAGACAAAGATCGATTATTCGAAATGAGTGGAATCAGAATGATTTGAAGTACCAACTTTATAAGCGTAATTTCTCACTGTTTTCAATAATTTTCATACTTTGAAAATTGAGAAGGCAAAATTGTGCAATACGTATGTATAATTTCTCATGGGACGGCTGAGGAAAGATTTACACGATTATAAAGCGTATATGGATTTTAGATGTACTTATATTACTGCTAGTTAGCATCTTCAGTATGTTTTTTCTTGTAAGTTTTTAATATAACACATTATTACTATAAATACTCGAGAAATAGTTTTTACGTTGTCCGCAATTATTTAATTCTTGGACAAGATATAAAAAGAAAATACTTTGTTAAACAGCATTATTTAAATCTGGGAGTCTTATTATCGATAAAACCTTATCACAACAAAGTTGGAAAGTAACTAAGGAGAGAGAGAAAACTGTAGCATGTAGCTTCAATGGCAATGGGATTCTTTGGTTGAATTGCTTTGAATTTGTGACTACAGACGTTCACGTTGCTTCTTGTATCTGCAGGTTGAACTTCTAAGTTGGAAGAGTTCCTATTGCATTTAATCAATTTCCCTTTTTATCCCCGTCGGAAGGCAGGATTTAGAAAGTTTGACTGTCTAGTATTGTATGTCGACTGTCTAGTATTGTATGTCGACTGTCTAGTATTGTATGTCAACTATCTAGTGATAGATGCCCAGCAAATATCAATCCGAGAAATTTCAGAAATCAGCATTATAAGAGGAATGCCATTTTCTGAATTTAAGAAATAAGTTTAAATACGCAATTAAAGTAAAAATTTCTCATCACACTGTAAAGCTACCGAGAAGGAGAGGTGCATAAATATTTGTACTCTCTTTTTCCGGATAATTAATTACCTTATTTAAAAAATAACTATTCTACTATGTTATTACCAAACATAATTCATTTTTACTAAATATAAATTTATTTTCAATCATACATTTTATTTCGTCATTAAATTCCGTTTTCATTGAAGTGAGAAAGCAGCGGGAAAAAGTAACAAATATCAATATTTTTTACTTTCCCAAATTATAATCAATAATAACTTATCTTTTTATTGTTTCATATTTTTGTAAACTATAGCCATTGCATTTGACGTCAGATCTTTAATTCATCCCACAGGTATCATGGCAAATACTCAGCTCTCAGAATTTGAAGCAAATCTACGCCAAATAAGGATTTTTTTTTTTGCATAGTTTAAAAAAAAATTAAACAGAAGTTAAGAGTCTATATAAGTAAATATAGTTGTAGAGACATTAGGTTATTTCGAAGCAGGAGAGATGAAAAATGTACAACGTTTTCGCCAGGACTCGAACCACGGACATCTCGAATACGCATCGAGCGTACTGACCACTGCACCAGGAGAGTAGGCGGGAGAAATACCTTATATAGTATACAGAAAAAAGATGTGTAAAAAGAATTACCGTTGTTATAAAAAGGTGGGCTGTAACTTTTATTCATATAAGTGTGTTCAATTATGATATTTTGGTGATCGGTTGTTTTAGTTTAGGGAGAAAGATATTATATTCCACTTTCAATAAGCTTTCAGTGTGATATAAATCACATATTATCAAACAGTTTTACTTAAATTATTTTGTTAATATAGAAAAAACTGTTTTTTTTTTGTTTTGTTGTTTAAGCAAACTTTTAATAAGATCGTTAAATTATGATTTCGCAATCTGATGTGTTCACATATCCAGATGATGCGATATGAATTTCCAATCAGTGCGATAAGTTGCAGAGGACGTCGGTATGCAGTGAGCTAGCTACAAATCATCACTTAGCCAGCTGTCGCAGCATGAAAGTAAGAGGGAATACATATATTAAACATTATCTAGGAGCTATGGAGCGTAGGAAAGGTTACCTGGGCAGGTAATCTGTATACACGCATTGCAGCTCCAAACATCTGAGCTTCTGAATTATCATGTGAACGAATACTTGATGCTTATGGCTATAAATACGAGAGAAATGTATTCAGTCAAAAAAAGAGGGTAAAGAAGAAAATCTCCGCATACAGAAGAAAGACTTCGAACCACTCGTTCAAATGGGTAAACTAACATTGAAAACATAAAAAACGCACTGTAACGCCATCTGTGGAATAGAGCCGATACTAAAATTACCATTGTGATTTTCTAGGCAAAAAAATTCCGCGTTTCGCAGACTTTTCAAACAGAAGAATAAAAAAAGAATCAAGAACTGTAACTCGCAAAATCGTCAACAGTGTCAGTAAGAAGACAAGAAATTAATATACTTTGGAATTAAGACTGACAAATAAACGCTCTTCTTGCGTAGCAATAAATTTTCAGCCTAGCATTTTGTTATTTTGGGCAGCAAAAGATGATGAATGACAGGAAACTGGGGAAATATATAATTGAGTTTATTTCACCAAATATTTTCACTGACAGTATTGTTATTTCGTTTTCTTTAACGCACATTGTTTATGTTACATGTCATTTCCATCGAATTCTTTAAAAAAAAATAGACTTTTGTGATATTGTTTGCTCCAACTATAGCAGACAATCAAAAATAGAACTATGTATTTTTTTAATAAGCGTATTTTGTTTTAAAGGTTAAGTGGGAGATTTTTTTATAGAAGCGTATTTGACCTTGTTTATCAACTATTTTCTGCCTTTAGTTACTGGTTTGTTTCTTCACGCTCTGTGGCAGTCCTCATCAAATGATTATAATTTCGTTATGTGACAAAATGATACTGTCATTTGAAAACATATAAGCTGTTCCAAGAATCACTAAGCTGTTTTCCTGTCTCGTGCCATTCAGAGGGAAAAGAAGGCCAGCCATGACAATTTTTATTTATTATTTATTTATATTTGATGAATCTGAAAGGTATTATTTTTTCTTCATTTAAAATGCGTTCTAGAAAATTTATTATTGTGTTAAGATTATAAATATTTTTTTGGTATAAACATTATTTCAAAACTTTGCTTTAAGTAAAAACTAAGATAACCAAATTCGCAGAAAAGAAGAAAGTGGTTAAAAATCAGTAAACATTCAGATGGTGGTAGTATGCCTCAATACGTTAATTAAATTTTCCCCTCCATTTATACTATATTGTTTAAATCCTATCCATTTACAGAATATGTTGCTGATAAACTTTATTTGCGCTTTCAGTATTGTTATATGCATAATAAACGCTATTATACTGTTGCGTGTGTGAGAGTTAGGGTACATTGAACGCACACAGAATCGCTTGACATAACACAGCTTGACATAATTTATATTTACCAAAAGAAACACTTTACAAGTCTGGAACTTTTCACAAAAGCACTCGTACAGCTATTTACAGTATGACAGAGCACAATCAGTAGTTACACTCTAAACTACTAAGAAGAGAGGAGCGAAGCTCACATGGAGACATTCCAATACGCCGAACTCACGCTGAGCTAAATAATTGCTGAGAAAATGGTGCTTTGGCCGGTCTTATATAATTTTCCTCTGGACGCTGAGAAATCTCTACTGCCTTCCACTTCTCGAAATTACTGGACGATATATGAGGGCCGGATACGGTTACAGGTACACTGCGGAGAAAAAAAGAGACAGAAAAAAATGGGACAGTTCTATATCTCCCGTTCTACTGGGCCAATTGACGAAATTAAAATTGCGTTTTTCATGTCTCGAAAGCGCGAGGCTTAGAAAAAACATTGGTATGTTATTTCAGAAAAAGACCGATTTTGTGTCAAAATACCTATATTAGAACAAAGCTATATATAAATCTAACATATATTCTAAGTCGCGCTTTCGAGACACGGAAAACGAAATTTGAATTTTGTCAATCGGCCCTGTAGAAAGAGAGATATAGAACTGTCCCATTTCTTTTTTCGCAGTGTACATATAGGATCAATTACAGTTACTCAATTACAATATCCATTACAGTTATACACTAACCGAGCGCATATAAGCATTCCATACCGCGCCACGCGCATAGGGAAAATTCCATCCTCGTGACTATACGGCTCCCGATGACATCATTCCCTCTACGCTCATGGACGCCTTGACTTTGCTTGGGCTCGTAAGTACACCTCCATACCGTTTGTTTACATTTTGATAGCAGTACCGAAAAGATTATTACGTTAATAATGTACGTTGTATTTTTGTTGTTATGAGATTACACTTACTACAGCACTGTAGTGTGGTGAATTTAATATAAAAAATGTAGTACCTTTTTTCATAGAGAGGAAAATTACTAGTGCGCTAACTGCATAAATGTGTATTAATATTAGACGCAGAGGTTTTTAATAAATGCATTCTTAATTTAAAACCCTTCATATTAAGCCTGTTGTGATTATTAATTCATTATTTCCTGTTCATTAAATATCGATTCTTTTGTAGATGCGATCTCTGAAAGCATGAGACAAATCAGTTTTCGCAACCAACAAAAACGTTGGAAGCTATCATAATACACAGTAAATTCACGATATTTATAGTCAGTCTGAAAAAGCAAAATTTATTTTTGGAATTAGAGTACTATAGATTTGGAACGGAGAACTAGAGACATGTATGTATAAATTGAATATTGCCCATGAATATGCATTTTATGAATATTTCCCATTTTTTAATGTGTAACATCTTTTGTACCTTTTTATAAAAATAGTGTTTATCAGAGAAAGAAGTTTCTTTTTTTTTTTTTGTACACGTGTATTCAGCCACAATACTGAATGCACATTTTCTTACATTTAAGGCAAAAAATTATTAGAAATGTGAAAGACATAAACATTAGCATGGAAATAACATTAACAGTTGCAAAGGAAATATTTTCTGCAATGCGAAAGGAACAGAATTCAACAAAATTTCAATAATGATATACATATTAGCATATATGCCTTTACACTTGAGTCGAGATCGTCTTGTAATCCAGTGTGTTTTGTTTTTTGCACTAAATTCATGAACTCAGTTATTTATACAATCTAAGCTCTTAGGATTGCTTCTGATATTAACAGCATCTTTGAACGATTTTATAATTTTATTACACCCTGAAACAGGATGCCATCTGAAGAAGGTTGCATGCAAATGCTTTCGTCTAGCATTATTATTCAAAGAAAACAAATGATAATTTTCACGGTTCCGTGTCACTCATAAGCCTCATTCAACGAAAACAAAACCGTAAAAATTCCGCCTAAACGCCAAGAGAAAATGATGCCATCGGAAAGTACGTCCAATCACAAGTACGGATTTTTCCCTATACGCGTGGCGCGGTACCGAATGCTTATATGCGGATCGGACACAAATGTTGCCAAATGGTTGCCAAATTTGGCGACTTCTGCCGAATGCGTACTTGCGTTCTCGCTTTATATTGCTCTGCTCACTCGTAGTGGTTAATTGCTGTCTATCATCCATCGTCTGAATACGTAAGCTTCCAAAACTTGTAGAATGCCTGTTGCGCCTCTGATAATGTGTGAATAAGAAGAATATGTGTATTAAGAATTAGTTGTTCAACAAATTATGTCTTGTCTTCGGCTATGTCCGTCCGTAAGCATCATCTTTGTATCTATTCAGAAAAGCTTTCTTCAAGTTGTTACAACACCATCATCTCTAATCTATCATAACTATTCCCAAATCATCTTATTACGTATAGATACAAGTTTTAATCTATAATCTCTGGCGATCTTTTTTACAACAACGTGCGTCTTAATTCTGACAACGGAACTCACGTCTCTCTATTTTACTTTGCAGCATTATCTTTGTCGAAATAACGCTATTCAGATTTGTTCTCAGAAATTCTTCTATGCTATCATTTTTCTAATGATCTGCGTCTCCATTGGAATGATCAAATGCTTTTCCTTTTTCAGAAAAGACTTTATTAAAATTAGAAAACTATAAATATCCTATGTATCGTGTAGATAATCAGGTCTTAAGGTGTGATTCTCCTACTCCTTGCAAATATTTTCTTTAATCATGAGAAATGCAAGAAAGAAAATTATGCAATACAAATTAACCTTTCAACAATAGCAATTTGTTATGTACGTAAGCCACTGCATTTTGGTGATCATTGTAAGATAGAATTTGAAGCTTTCATACTTTGTCAGTGATCGAGGTGCAAATAATAATGAGAACAGTATTCTTAGGCAACGGTTGATTAAAGAGCCAGCGTTAGCAAAAATACCACCATCATGATTGAAGTACGGCTGATAGTAGTACACACACCAGCTTTTGCTCAACACACAGATATAAATGTGCTTTAATTTTCACAAAGTTGTGCAATTATAAAGTTTTTAATTTTTAGGAAGCTAAATTTTGCAATAATAATAATTTTTATTATAATAATTTGAATCATAAAAAATAAATACTTGCACACTTGAAATCATTTTCTTATTTTCTCACGAGAGGAAGCTAAAAGTTAATGTCAGGGAATTTTATCGAACGCAAACAAGTTCTAAAAATCATAAACAACATTGATCTAGTTAAAATCGTCTAGGAAAATATATGAAAAGTCTATGAAAGTCCCAAAGAATCCAGAAGGGCTATTAGTCTCGATATTCCGTCGAATCATTTTAAGTGTCCGACTCACCTTTTAGATTGTTGTCACCAGATACTATCGCCCTGCATTATATTTAAAGAAATTAAATAATGAAAAATCTACATGAATGTACGTAAGGTTCTAGCATTGTGAACAAAAAACGGCGCTTTGCGCCATTAAATTTTTAATAACGTAGTCCTTCACCCAAGTATGGACACCTGAAACCACAAATTTGGAATTTCGGATTTGTTTTATTGTTTATTTCATATTTTGTAAAATTTTAACGATTTTTTATTAACAAACTCAACAATTTCAAAGCAAGCAATGGCAACACTGTACGTAAAAAAAATATCTCCAGCGCGCGAGACTGTCTATCGAAATTCTAAAGTTATATTGTTTTAAAATATTTTTAGCTCAAAGGGACTCCAGTCAAAATGTTCTCGAAACGTGTTTGTGTATATAAAAGAAAAAAACGCCCTTTTGGGTGTAATATAAAATCTGAAAGCTTGCAGATGTTTCCATTTATTTATTTATTTACTTACTTTTAGAATTCTAAATTTATATTCAGCGTTAAAACTTTCACTAGATCTCTCATGTAAATAACTATTAATGAAAACAAGTAGTGTGATAAAAATGGTAACTCTATTCGACGAGTTGGGTAAAAATACGCAGGATAACATTTATACAGAATTGTTTTAGACACTATGAACGATTTATCAGTATTTATTTCAAAAAACTGTACTTTTAAAAAGATTATGAGTGCAGTTATAACTGATACTTGAAAAGAATTAAAAACTTACGAGCTTTTTTCTGGACGTTCCAATTGTTTTACGCGTAGCTCGTTGTTCGAAAGACAAACAACCAAGAAGTAGTCGAACTGGAGCCAAACGTTCGGTAGCCGTTCCCAGCCAAGCTTAATGTATCAGAAATGACCTTTCTCTTTGAATTTCTCTTCCCGACCAGAAATCTTTGATCGTGTGACGTCACTGGCTCATTATCTGCTCCCAAGCAGTGATTTCGTTTTTCCCCCTTTCTACAATTTTCATTTTGAATTTTGCGACGGGGATAATCTTGGGTGTCTCCTGACTTTGGCAGCAGCTCTTATGCATTGTCTGAACTCTATCTGGCACGCTGATAGCATGATTGCTGGGACATCACAGCTTTTAACGTAACCTCCAAAGGAAGAAGTCAAATCGGGACTTCAGGAGCCATGCTACAAAAGATATGAATCGAATTCCACTACAGTTTAGATTTGCATCGTATTACCAATACGCATACAAAACAGATTTCTATTATGTTAACAAAACTTAACACATTTCTGGCTCGTTTCGTGTGCCAATTAATATTGTAGGTGGAATACTTTATAAAACATAATGTTTTGAAACCCAGTCAATTATTTATAGCAGTCTTGCAGAATAGCTAACTGAAAAAAAGCAAGCACAACAATAGGCGTTCTTACAGCTTCGAAATAATGAAAATTGGGAATCTCAGCGATTAGTATTATCTATCAGTTAAATAGAAAATAAAATATTTCATGGGTAAATTCAACCCTATCCGTGGAATGAGAATTAAAATAAGTTACCTTTAGAGGTACAGATTCTTAAGCTAAACGAAAAGGAGCCAATATTACCTTTTATAGGACTCCTACGTTTCGTCACGTGGCATGTATGACTGTAACAAGCACATGGTAAGTTAAGCGTTTGATTACTTAATATCAGCAATTACCGCGAAAAAAACCAAGGAAAAACTTATGCGTGTGGAGGGAAAGGCTTCGTTCTGCGATTCATCGTAACCTATTTTTCGAGGGTCAAGTCAAAGGTTATTAAACTCTTTTTTCATTATATCGCCAACGAACATTCAATTTAGGAAAAATATTAAATTAAAATTGTAGGCTGAATGTCATCTATATGATACGGGGCAGTAAATCATCATGAAGTGTGTTTACTGCATTTTAATTTCTCAGTTTATGAAGCAATAACAAATTTTTTAAATGCTTTCTCACTCTGAGAAACAGCTATCTTTTACGAGACCATGTGGAAGAGAAAACTAAAGATCTTACATTCACTTAATGATGAATCTTATCAAATCGCATGAATGATAAATGCATACTAAGGTAATGCAACCATAGTGTAAAAGAACTTAACAGTCGACGACGTACAAGCTAACTGTTGCTAGTATCGAGAAGTGCAATATTTTGGGTATTGGAAATATTTACCAAGTCTTGTGCATGATAAATAATGACGTGATGCTAAAATTATGCAGAGATTCTGCTAAGAATATTTTCATTGGCAAAAAATAAATTAAATTAAAAAAAAATCTGAAAGCTTTCAGATTTTATATTACGCGCAAATAGACTTTTTTTAATGCTTATGTGTTAGCTTTATTTATTAAATATCATGTTCTTCGCACTTAAACCATAAAATTCAATCTAACAGCAGTATTGCACAATATTTAAAAGAGCATATCTTTAGAATTTCCGATACACAGTCTCACGCGCTGGAGATAAAATGTTTTCCCCCGTACAGTGTTGCCATCGCACGCTTTGAAATCGCTCATTTTCTTAATCAAAAAATCATAAATGCTTTACAAAATATGAAATAGATAATAAAACTAATTCCAAATTTCGGATCCCAAATGCCCCATATTCGGGTGGAGGCGTACGTAATTCAAAATTGGATGGCTCTAGGTACCGTTGTTTTATCACAATGCGAGAAACATACATACATTTATGCAGATTCTTTATTATTTAATTTCTTTAAATGTAATACAGGAGGATAATACTTGGCGGCAACAATTTCAAAAGTGATTCGCCGTTTATAGTAAGTCGACGAAAAGTGCCAAAACGAAATTAATAGCCCTTCTGAGGTAACGTTCTTTTGGGCTAAAAATAAAAAAATCCACTCTGCATATGTCAGCCAATTTAATGTTTCATGTAGTGCATGCTATGCGACTAACACTTCTTAAATTATTTTAAATACTGTTTTCTCTTTCAGCAGTTCTTTCTAATTCCTTTGACCTTCGGAAAAGTTTTATTTGGTAATAACGATTAAGTAAAACATTGAACTTTAAATTAGCTGGCAATTTAACAAAGATGCGCGCTGCGTGACTTCTTAATGAAGAATACTCCGCCTATAGTGAAGTAATCGATGGTGAAAAGAAAATGTGAATATTGATAATCGATTAATCGATAAGACTCTCGCAATCAGCACGCCATATTCGGTTTCCTAGACATGCGGTAAATTTATCACGGTTGATACGCAAGTTTGCGAGAAAAACTAATGGTATAAATATTATATAAATATTAAAAAACACTGTTTTTTTGTAGATATTTCCATTCATATCGATTCAAGTCCTCGATTCGCCTTCTTTACATCTCATAAAATCACGCAAAATGGATATTTAGGTCAAATGTAACTACAGAACTGTTTATTTGATCTTTATTTGAACTTTTGTTTTTTAAGCCACTGTAATTTTTACTCTCTTTTGCTTTTAATAATTCGGCACTTCAGAAGAAAGGAAAACATGTTTAATTAAAATGTTTTAAAAGTATATTATTTTTACTGTAGTTTTCTATGTTTCAGATATGTAATATATGATTAAGTGTAGGCTTGAACATAGAAACAGAAAGAAGTCTTGTCCATATCACGTAATGCAAATGTAGAATTTTTTTAGAATTAAATCATGTAGATCGCTCGTAACGATTTCAAAAATGTAAAAGATTGGGTAAATGGAGTGTGGTTTTTACGGGAAGAAATCGCAAGAGGGCGATGGTTTTTTTGGCAAGGGTTAAATATAAAGCTTAAGTTTGTATCTACAGATGGCACAACGCCAAATGGAAGGTAAGATCACAGCATAATTTTGAAAACGATTTACGCACATATAATAAATCCTATACGTACCATAAAAGTAATTATTCAAGCTTTCTGTAGAAAGAAGAAGCAATCTAATATTATTTTCGGTGTATTCTGATTCTAATATTTATTGTCTATTATACTGGTGAAATTCTATTGAATGCGATATTCCTCGAAAATAAGACCCACTAGATTATAAGACTTATTAACATTTTCGGATAATTTTTTTTTAAAAAATGTAAATGAATATTTGATAAGAACAGTGTTGATTCTGATTAGAATGAAAGGTAAGGCATCCAGTTAATTGCAATATTTTTCAATGATTACAGAAAGAAATATAGGTAAAATTAGTGGGTATATTGTTACATCTTTTGCCTTACTGCCTAATGACCTGATGGTCAATGGCCAGGCATTTGATAAATAAATTATTACATCTTTTGGACCAGTATGGTAGGTGCATGCTCAAAATGAAATCACTCAACTAAACGTTTATGTTACGATTAGCGACAGTTACGCAGTTTATATACTCTGTAATTACATGTGTAATTCATTTAATATTTAAACAAAACATTTTATATAATATGACAATTAAATTCCTTCCTCTCATTCTACACGCTCGTTTGCCAAAATACTCGTTTATAAGATCCAAAGGAATTTTAGAACTGAAATTTAGCAAGACAAGTGGCTTTGTTTTGAAATAAATATGGCATTTACCACCGTCTTCCAATATCATGCCCCTCCTTAAGATTGATTTTCATAAAAATCGTATTCCGTTATAACAATTCGTTAGATTTTTTATGGTAAAACATTGATATCCATTTTGAATGATATCATACTGAAATCGCTTTCACATTGACCTTAAGATGCGTGATATTACAGACAGGTGGACAACTTGGGTTCTTCAGTCTCCTTGAAATCTGACTATCGCTTGTCATCCTAGGAAGTTCTACATTTGAACAATATCTGCAGAAATGCAACATGGAAAATCTTTCCATGGTCTGAACTACTCTGTGATCTTGTTAAGACGCTTAAATTTATCAAACTTTTTTTCCGATCTTAAGTGCATGAAAGTACAGGTCTTGACCACATATTTCTTTTCAGTAATCTAGATCCTCATGATATAAATCTTCACTTTAATGACGCATTAGCCGAGAGGATTATTAGGATTGATATAGCACCACCTGGACCACCAGTACGTACTAAAAACAGTAACATCATGCACTTGAATACATTCTAAGAAAGAGAAATAAATTTACTAACACGTAAACTAAGTGAAACGGAATCGTAAACGACAGTAACAAAACTGTCATTGGATTCTTCTTTTATCCAAACCACAGACAAGTAGTAACACCCATGAAACTAAAGACCCTAAGAAAGACAAAATACTGAATGGCGATGCATGACTGTAACGTTCCTAGGTTTTCTTAAGAAACATATGTAGATACAAATGAAATAATCAAGCAGCAATAGGCATTTCCATAAAAATTTCCGTTTCATCAAGAAAACAAATATTAAAATTTCCGTTACATAAAAAAAATCATTCCCTAAAATATTTCCCTGACATCAAAAAGAATTTAATCGGGATTGAACGTAATCCAATTGCGAGAAATGAAAGATAAATTCTTGAATTCTATGAATCTGGAAGTTTTCTTAATGCTCGCATTTCACATCTCCATTTTCATTGCTTTCACATGTACCAATATACATACATAGAAACATTCTGTGTTAGTGTTCTTAAATTTCACAACAGCTTTCAATAAATTCTATGAATTATTTTAACGCTAAGTAGATGTCTCTACAATTAATTGCTTCAACGATATTCTGCCAAGAATATATTCTGAACTGTTAAATGAATAATTCTTTAGAAGAAGTGTCAGAAATGGATATAACTATATATCTCTTTTTGTATCCTTTAGTTGGAAAGACTCAATTTTTAATTTACAAACTGAATTCCGTTTTTTAACAATGAGCATTATGTTTCGAATTTTTGAATTTTTCGTTATAGTTTTAATTCGAATTTCGAATTTCTATTTTAACAGTAATTTCTATTTAAAATAGTATTTTTTGCAGTCTTTTATAAGGAATTATTGCCTTCTTCAGCGAGGCATTTCGTAGTGTAACCTGTAGCAAGTTTAGCTGGCAATCGGAAGATTGAATACCCATGAGGACATAGTTCATTTCTCTCGTATCATGGCTCCGAAAATAAAGTCTAATAGTTCTGCAGGTTGAATTTGGTAAAATACTTGATTGGTCACTAATTTCAATCTTGTTCGTTTTAGTGTATGTTGTTATACTTCACATATTTTCCAAACATTGCTTTATTATGAAATGGAACTGTTATTGCAGATAAACTTAACATCGTAGGCAACTGATATAATCATGCTAGGTAACATCTATTTTGCTTAAAGTTGGTACAAAAACATA
This sequence comes from Stegodyphus mimosarum, assembly GCA_000611955.2. Taxonomy (NCBI): domain Eukaryota; kingdom Metazoa; phylum Arthropoda; class Arachnida; order Araneae; family Eresidae; genus Stegodyphus; species Stegodyphus mimosarum. The sequence goes on from KK114570.1 coordinate 260,194, forward strand.
CATTAAAACCTCGATCTATCGTTTTTCAATGGGACAAATTAAAAAAAGATCCGATGCATGTGGGGAAATGTCGAAGCGAGAAATTTATTACGTAATGTAAATAAATGACATGTTATAAAAATAGCATTTATTACCTTCAATATGTAAAATTTAGTTTAAAAATAGTTTGCATGAGAAATATCGTACACTGTCTTTTACTTCTTGGCTGAAGTTGCCTCAACTGAAAATGCGATTTTTCGAGACTTAAAATATTTTCACGACCCGCATCGTTTCCACTCTGAGCAAATTAAAAAACGCTTTAAGTTGTTGCTCAGCTTCCTAAGTCTTGTAAATGTCTGGTACAATCTCTTGTTCGTTTCTGTCTTCTTCTTGCATACTCCATAGGAACCCAAACTGAAACTTACCCCTAAAAATAATAGGAATAAAATAAAGAAAACTAGCAGAAAAAAATTACTGCAAATTGCGTCGAAATAACATTTGAAAATGACGCTAATATCATAGATGCGAAGTTGAGAACTTCTTGCGAAGCTGTACTGTGTTGCCAGATATGCAGTCGAAAGGGAATGTAACAAAAATAATGAATACGTCTGCTTTCCAGTAATTTTTTATATGATATGTGAGTTAAATATGATTTGAAAACGATTAATGCGGCAGTTCGGGAAATGATGGAGACAGAAATAAGCATTACTTATACAGAAATGTATTTGGGAGAGAAAATGGTGAATGATTGCAAGAGAACAATAAATTGAAGTTATACTGCTTAAAGGTGTCCATTTTGATCATGGATTTATGATTCCAGAAGGAATTAAGACTACAAAATCTAGAAAATTAAAAAAAAAACTTCCCAAAAATAGAAAATCTGCGCAAAAAAAAAAAAAAAAAAAAAAACCCCTCATCGCAGACAGTTGGGTATAAATTCTTTACAAAACTACACCTAAACACCGGATATAGCAACTTGACCTGCATATCAAACCAAACTCTACAGTAGCTATAAGTGCATTAATTTATTAATAAAATCACGAACTGTTTCGTTACGCACAATTAATGGACTACTTCAAAGTAAACCATGCTTGTAAGTATTTTAAATATATTAATGGCAACCGAAGTCTGCATATTTTATTACATGAGGAACCAGATTTATAGATAATTGTTAAGGTGTGACTCCAAGTATCTTTCTCGTACGAATAAAGAAAAAGATAGAAAAAGCAAAAGCGAACTTAGTCCGTTATCCGGCAGTCGATCGTTGGCGACGATGGGCAGTCCGGCCAAATGTCAAGGCGATCTAGCGGTAGATAGCCGATTCGGGGCAGATGAAGGGCAGCTTACGCTCCTTTTCGGGATATTTATACACATAAAGCGATACTATCGCTATTTCACTCGGGAATGAAAGGAAAAAAAGAAACTGCCAAACCTTAATTGTCCAGTAAGGGAAATTGCCTCGTATTAGTATAGTGTGCAGATCGGCGCTTTACTCTCTCGTCTTTTGAATTAACTTTGCCGAAGAAAGAATAGCAACAGAAAAAAACGTACATGTGGACCTCGATTCTTATGCATCGTAATAAAATGGAATATTCTGTTTCCCAATTTGTGACAATTATTCATGCATAAAAACGTGTGTACAAAAGGTAACATTACACTATTCACATGGCAGTCTAAGACAAAATAAGTGGCTTTCTTATTAATTTGTATGTGACCTAGAACAGCAGATTAATTTTCTTCCAAAATCGCTTCCTTTGCGTTCTCGAATCCCCAAACAGTTTGACGCAAAACCCCCATTTTCAATTAACTCCCGGTTTGACGTGCTCTTCTGTATTATTAATCTTTTCTAGTTCTTGAATTAAAAGAATTAAGGAAAGTATGTATTTCTTCTTTTAACTCAAAGCAATTAATTGGCCAACTTAATTTCGCATTGAAATGTAGATGGTGAACGAATTCCCAAATATTTTAGTTTGGTTTACTACTATACAATTATTAGGTTAATTCTGAGTACGAAATCGAACTCGAGACTGTCATTGTCACCTAGATGCGCTGGCCAGAGAAACTAATGAAAAATATAAATGAAATGTAACGTACTAAAATATGCACTACATACACTAAAATATGACAAAAAGAGGATTCATGTGACAAAATGAGGCACATGATCAAGCGGAGAAATATTTAAATCCTACTTGGCCATTATGATGTAAAGAGTAGGGTATTAATAATACTGATTGCTCAGAAAATTGTTTTCATTAAAATCTAATTTTTACTTGGATGGCAACGTAAGAAAGACAAAAAGAATATCTGCGATGCATCGAAGGCTAGGAAGACAGTTTTTCGGCCATTTTGAAGTAGCACTAAAATGTCTCAGAGTGAAATCAGAGTATCTGTTTCAGTAGCTGACATATATTAGAAATTAAAAAAAAAATTTAAACCGAAACGGAAATTCTGACCTCAATCCGTCGGCCGTTAATTCGGATTAAAAATTTAAATCATAAGATTAATTTAATCTAGTTTACCATATTTCTTTGCGAATACGCAATTTCTGTCCTTGAATGTACTAGACAGTAAGTCCGATTTGAAGACGGGAATTTAGAAACTTGGATTATAGTTTCATTCCTAGACGGAGTTAATCATTTAGTTCTGATTATCTGCCTGAAATGTGCCATTAAAACGGTAAGTTGCATAGATAATTTTTGATATCCATCTTAAATAACCTCATAACTGCTTTATTTCTATTTAACTTTAGCATTATCATGTACATTAACAAAATCAGATTTAGTAATACATATGGCTTAAGTTATTCGAACATGGTAAAACACATAAAAGCTTAAGAGAAGGGATGCCTGGAGGACTTTTTAAGGGAAACTGGGGTTACGCATACATGCATACAAAAAACCAACCATGTAGCCAGCCTGTTCGGCTTAATTCGGAAATAGGTCGAACTAGCAGTGTTCAACAGTCTTCTATTCTGTCACTGGTGGAGCTGATTTCCGTGAATTGAAATAAAAGCCATTGATTGGCTGCTCTTAAATGTACGTTACTGATCCAATTATGCAATGCACACCATTATGAATAGCTTCTATTCATTACAATAACGATGAAAATGTTCACGCAAGTTAATAAGAAATTATGAAGTATAGCATTTCAGTAAATTATGAATTACCTTAGATAAATATATTACAAAAAGTATTAAGTACATTAAGTAAGTAAAAGTATTGTGAGATATAAGCTAATAAGAATTACATTTATTGCTTTTTTCAATTTGTTAAGTAACTACAATTATAATCTGAAAGGTAAATTAAGGACTGTATACTACACGATGAATTCTAAGAATTGGTGTTTTGTCATTTTGCGAGGAGGATATAGTAAGGATTTTATAACTTGAAAAAAGCTTTGCCGACCACATCACATGAAAGGTAAATGCTTTAGCAATATAACATAAGCAACGAAAAAAAATGGAAACTAAGTTATAGACTTTTATAATATAAAATTGAGTTAATTGAAGTTGAATCTTAGCAAAAACTAGTTTAGTAATTTCAGATTTAGGCAAATTAGTAACTGATTGCTCCTTCTGTGTAAATTATAGATCGAGAAGGACACCGCATGACTTCCTTGCACGGCCTATTAAAGTATACACATTTTTTGCTGTACTTTTTTCCTAGACTTTAATTAGAGGTATATCTATAATTCAATCAATCTAGTTCTCACTTCGCGACAAGTCATAAATTCATAAAAACTCAATCTTGATTAAAAATTGTAAAATACAGAAAAACCTAAAACACCAAATACAGTTTAAAACAGTTTTTAAAAGTTTTTACAATTAAAATTAGAGTTTCTACGCAAAAAGAAGCAATTTGGTCATCCGGCAGAAAGACAAAATTTCGTTCAACAAAAGTGAAAGTTAACTTTTGGTCCCACTGGGCAAAAAGACACTGAAGTTGGTGCAACAACTGATTTAATTCACTCTTCTACTAAGAGTTTCAAATGTAAACAACTGGTTGCCTCGTTAGGCTTAACTTTTAAATTGTTGACAATTCTACAACTATTATTGCATGCAGATTAACTTTAACTGGAACATAAGAATAAAATAATTCAATTACTTTTAAAGCAAAAAGTGCATAGTTTACCAATGTATAAAAATTAAAAAACTGAGCTTACCAAGACGGAGCAGAGTGGAAATACATACAGTGTCTGTTTGCACATTTTTTTAGACGAGTTTGCTTCGCTATAGAAAAAATCGCCTGCTTGGGGAAAAAATTAAGTGCAGCTGTATTTTATAAGGTATTTCTCCCTCCTTTTTATCATACCTTTGTGGTGTAATGGTCATCACACTCGGCGCTTATTCGAGAGGTACGAAGTTCGAATCCCGGCGAGGACATTGTTCATTTTTCACGTCTCTCGGCATCAGGAATCTTAATGTTTCTACAATTTTTAAAAGTGTAAATTATCGTCTGCTACTTGATAATTTTGCTTTCATGCAAAATACAAATTTTAAAGAAGCAATGGACAGAACTGCTTTTTCCAGATTATTGCTCTTTCCGAAGAAAATTATTCCCATTTAGTTATTAAAAAATGCTGTGAAAGCTATGATTTTTCGGTATCTAAAGCAACGATAAATTGTACTGTCAGTAAGAAAGAAAAAAACCTATCAAAATTTGTCTTCAAGGAGAGAAATTGTTCAAAATACATATCCAAGGAAATAACGGTATGTTTCGAATGTTGCAACGGTAGAATTTTAATGTTAAAAAAATCTGCGAAGTCAAAAGACAGTTGAATAATCATTAAAATGCTCAATGTCTACTGCAAACAAAGTGACTAATGCTGATTTTAATTTTAAAAAGGCGAAAAAACGTAATGTGCATCGTCGTTCTCCAACAACATATCGCCGAAAGCAGAACGCGCTGCAGAATTCTATATGAGAAAACATTGTTCGGACAAAAATGGAAGAATGTTGTTACAATACATAAATCCTGGATACATTTAAATGACCGCAATAAAAGAGATTCATTTATTATCATGAAAGAGAAGAAAAAAAATCTTACTCCACCGTATTATCAGTAACATATTTTATACCCAGTTTTTGAATATAAAATTGTAATTCCTCTTTACCCACAGTGCCATCAATCATTAGAACTGCATCAAAACAAAACAAGCAGCCGAAGATCAAAATCCACTTTTAATTTTCTGGAAAAAATGAAACAAGAAACATGCATCAAGATCATACTCCTCACTCATATCCTTACTAAATGTCCTGATGTATTCCACAGATGTTTGCGCTTTCGGACTTTTAAGGCCAATTGTCCAAATGTCGACCTACAACCATACTTGGACTTTGGAAAGCTGTTCAAGAGGCGTGGAATGAAATACCTCTTTTGATACCAACAAAGGCTTTATTGTTTTTGAAATTACAGTATGGAAAGATAATGAAGAATATGGGTTATAAAATGAAACAGTTAAAACACAAAAATTTTAGGTAAAATATTTCTGTCAGTACAATGAAAAAGTCTAAAAATGTACGAACAAAGCACATTTTTACATGTATAT
>KK114570.1:265778-415322 GCA_000611955.2 Stegodyphus mimosarum
AGAGCGTCCAAAATGGATATTATCATTGAAATAATGATACCCGAAATTTTTCGCGATTACAGTATTTCCCTTACGTCGCACAAGAAAGTAAAAAGTCCCGTTGTTTATAAATGTGACTGCCAAATTAGTTCATTTTTGTAAATTTAAAACAACTCAACATCAACAAAGCGTGAAGAAGCAGCAAAATCTTTCATTGATCAGGAAAAGCTAGACCTGGATATAAATTAGTAAGATCTTTTAGTCTATAAAAGAGCAAATATGTTTATACCGTTGTGCAGTTCTGGGAAATGCATGGTTTCACAGAAGATACTGATATAGGTTTAGACTACTTTTAATGCTTGTATACATCTAATTTACTACAACCTTTTTACTTCTTCGTAGATATTCAAAAATTCCAACTATCGTCTTTCACAAAGAAGGAACCTTAGCGCAACTTTCAGCGACTGTGTAGTGGGTTTCCGACTTCCACTTCCAAGAACAATGGATTCATTCTTTGGGTCCCATAAATCTTGGCTATTCCTATCATTGAAAAAATGATTACTGCAATGTTTGCAGTAAAATATTGCAGTAATTAGTTTTAAAAATACATTTACAGTAAGAATATTTAAAACCTTGTCCAGAAAATAATCAGTATAACAACTGCAATAATTTAGTACGTTATAATTCCAAGTTAGAAGCAAGGAGAGTTTATGATGAAGGGCTTCAGAATCTAATGAATGAGAACAGAGTGGTGATGGTGATGTTAATGACCATGTTCCTACAGAATATGGTAAAATACTAATGAAATAAATATAGTAGGACTTTTCGAAGTTTATTGGGATATGATTATTTCCTAAAAAATAGTTTAATTTTAAAATTGCCTTTAGTAAACGTGATGAAAAGTTTAATTTTATAAAATAATATAAATTGCAGAATATTTCCGAAAATATTTTTAAAACTTTGTATTAAATTTAATAAGAGTAAAACTACTTATTTTGTTGAACACCTTGCTTCATAATGTGAAACATGTTATCATCAAAGAGTGAAGTATGTTTGTGAAGTGGAAAGGGCCATTTGTCGAAAAATGACAAGGATAGTGCAATACGGTGCAACTCGCTGCAAATTATGACTTCAATATCGCCAAGTTATATTTACCTTATTTAATATACTTTGATTTTTATTTGCATTTATTTAAAGCCCTCTGTCTGTTTTTATTCGCCCCCTTTCATTTTGCTTATTGCTTATGCAATCTAGTTACCGAAATGAATGAAACGTGATTCGCATAATTTAGTTCAAAAAACTTGTGTAATTTAGTCATTTTATATTTGTTTTTTCTTCATTTGATAAGCTTATAACCTAATGTTTTCATAACGCAGGTTTTATTATTGTCTCCTCACCTGCATTACAACAATGGAACATAGGGTACGGACTAAAGTAAAAATTATTAAGAGTCGGTTGTTTAGTGTAAGATATTTTCCTCAATACTTGCAACTTTTTCTTTGAAAATACGAAATCCGTGTGACTCTGAGTTACTATTTGATCAAAGATGAAAGAAGAAGTTAATTACAGATGTTGTAAGAGAATGAAAACAATACCAAGAAATAAGAATAACAAGTTATTTTGTTGCGTAAAGTTATATGAGTTCTTATAAATATTAATACAAAAACAGACGTGTTTCGAAACGATAAGTATTTACTAACATCACAATATTAAGCATTAGTACTGAATTCTGATATCCGAGGAAAACTACAACAGTTACGTAGAATAACAAATAAAAAAATCCGCTTTTTTCAGAAGAAATTACAACCGTACGTCATACCGAGTGAATCCCAACGTGCCCAGGAAATTAAACTATCGCGCCACCTGGTTGCAACGATCATAAATCTTAATGGAACAAACCGCAATCCTTGGCAAAGAACGTCAGAATCATTCCCGGTAAATGCCAGATCTGTTGACGCACACAGATAAGCTCATTTTCACTGCGGCGAATAGGTAATTTATTTTAAACTTTTTTTCTCCATCTTCATGTTGCGGAAGCAAATGTAAAATGTTTCGGCGATGTTCTAGTCTCTGATCTCTTTTTCTCGGTAGGTGTTTTGTCCCACTTCAATGCGTGATTTTTCTAGATTACTAATGCCTCTTCTGTTAAATAAAATAACAAATTACATTTGCTTAAGTTTTGGTAGTACAATAAAGCCCGAAGTATGTGATATAATAATATGACCTAACGCAGCCTCGAATAACTTGGATAAGCCACAAGCTGTTTGAATTAAATTTCATTTGGAATTAAAAACCCAAAATGCATCTTTCTATTTATAAGATACTGTATCATTTTAAAACTTCTTTTAACAACTCGGTAATCTTAAAACTATGTCAAAAGAAAAAAATAAAGACCTGTTTACATTTATTTTTGAGAAAATCAATTACTACTAAGATAATGCATAAAATAATCATCATAAATTGTTAGTTCCAATGACTAATATTCTTCTGAAGAATCTTGAGGCCTACAAGAACTAAGAAATTTCATCATTGCAGGGAATTAGTACGTACCTGACAACTGGTAGAGGAATACACTAATGATAGAAAATTCCGCTTTTTCCATTCCCCGCTTTGAGATTTAGGAGCTTCCACAGCTGATTCAGAATTCACACGAATACCTCTATAAGATCAGTTAGTAATATATCTAGAACAGCTTTAGAAGCAGACATTATTGACTTGAATAAAGAACTTGATAATAATTTCTATACAGGCAGCGATCATATAGAACTTTAAGCACAGATCCCAACGAGGGACCAGAAGAAGACTACCAGTCATTCGAAAATAATCTCTATGAAACCTGCCTAGAAATCGCACATGTAAAAAAGTTCTGGAAGATCTTCTGCCAAGTGACATTCGGGAGAAACTAATATTCTGTACACATCGGTAGGAACAGCGAAATAACCATACAGCAAGCACAACATTGAAAATAATTCATTCCTTCCACCTCCAGGCGTCTAGACAAATTCCTAAGTCATATTTCCAAAAGGGAAGAAGGATATTCAGCAATTTAGGCTAGGATTCTTGAAAGTTTAAAATGCAGTCTCTCGATATTTCAGTTATCAAAAACCTTTCAAACATGAAATTAAAACATTTTACTTAAAGTGGATGACTATAGGTAGCCATATTACTTTTTCTTCAATAAGGTGAACTGACCAAGTTTGAAAGGTGAACGGATTATTGTGGCATGAAAATTAATTTCATCGGTAATAAGTCAAGAAAGCTGGTGTGTAGGTACAGGAATTCCAACGACATGAATGCTTCGGATGTGAATCGGTGCTTCGCATCAAGAAATTTAGAAAACTGATTTAATACTTTAATATCTCGAACTGCAGAGCTGCTCATCCCATTTAATGCTTCTGCTTGTTTTTTTATAGGCATCAGTAGTCAATCGTTTATTAAATTTTATTTTTACTTGCAAAGTTCTACTGCTTATCAAAAACAGATTATGTAATTACATTTATAAGGCATTTCTCCCGCCTTCTTAGCATGCCTTTGTAGTGTAGTGGTTAGCACACTGGGCGCGCATTCGAGAGGTCCGTGGTTCGAGTTCCGGCGAGGGCATTGCTCATCTCTCCTGCTTTCAAAAAATACCTAATATCTCTACACATTTACTGAAAAAAATTCAAATTTGCTTGAAAACCATGCATATTAAGTATATAATATTAAAACTTCTATCCAACGTAATAATAATTTTTATTTAAATCAAAGTAGTTGGAGGAATAAACATTAGCGTAGCTCTTACCTTCAGAACAATTTGTGAGATTTTTCTAATCTTGATTTTCGATTAGCAGAAAATGACAAATAGCAGGTGACTGGATTTTCCGTCTTATTTTCAGAATCACTGTATAAATTCTAATTCTTTTATTCTATATAGAAAGTTTCTGCTAAACAAAGTTCATGAGAAAAAAATTACTGTTGTACTTTTGTGTTTTGATGGATAGTATGCGAGTCTAAAAATAAAAATGCGTGTTACAGATGCTGCTTTGTAACGTGAATAATATGCATATGTGGTGTGAAAATATGCTAAAATAAATGAGGAAAGGAAAGCAGATAATTTTGCAATTCTTTAAAATGCTTTTGTTTTTTCTTTAAAATGTCCCTTAGATTAGTTGTTTTGCATTTTACAGTAATCTGTCGTTGCTTTGGCACTATGATCTGCAGACACTAAATTGGTCGGCAGATGTAGTGCCTTCTTCCTCTTCAATACGTAGAAATGTAAACTGCATTAAGACCCTATGTGTCAGAAATCTGTAACAGATTTTCTGTGAATTGGCATTATATTGTTTATGGCAGAACTTTTATAAATGACAAGAAAAAATAACGTATAGTTATTTGATGTTTGCTTTGGATAACTGAAAGGGGCGGTTGATTGGCACAAGGATAATCGGAAGTCTGTTCTCAATTGCATTTGCACTAGTGTTTAACCTAGAAAACCGGTAATCCTTCGCATATTCCTGAGGGCACGAGCTATTAGTTAAAACAAGGAGGCTCTATTATTATAAGGTTTTTACTCCGTGTTTTCCGCATGCCTTCGTAGTGTAATTGAAAGCACGCTCAACGCGTATTCGGGAGGTTCGAAGTTCAAATCCTGGCGAGGGCACTGCAGATTTCTTAAGTTTCCTGACATCAAAAAGTTCTAAATAACTGTATAATATGATTGGCAGAGGCTAAATTATAAAATTTACTAAACAAAGTAGTTGAGGAATTTCTAAGAGAGAAGGGATAATTTTTCGGAGAATGCTGAGTCATAGTATCGCTATGCGTAAGTGGGAATCTTCTCCTCTCTACAAATGTCCTTGGAAAAAAACCCATGGAATGGAATCCAAAAAACAATGCATTTTTAAGTGGAATTAAATCTGGTCTTTAGTGGTACGAGCGTAATTTCTGTTACCAATGCTCGCTCTAATTTTTCTTACAGCTCTGCAACGAGGGAAATAATAGTTGCGCAGTGTATTATTCGGATCATCACGAATGTTTCGAACAGTTGGTAAGGTGCACGTAATACAAAAGTAACTGTGTGACTTAACAGGTATCATTCCACGGCTACGCATACGCGCAGCTTAGAAAGATTATTAGCTACTAATATATTTTACCTATTAACTACTATTATTAAAAGTACGAGTTTTAAAACAATGAGGTTTACTGCAATTAATTTATTGGTATTTCTTCTTAAAATTCAATTTCAAATTCTTTCTTGAAAGCTTTTTAAAGATCGTAGATCGTTTTGAGGTGCTTTCTCTCCCTTGCTTTAAATTTTAAAAAATGATGCTTCTTGAATGCGCGTAAATATTTTGTACGTCTTGCCTAGGTGCTTCCCTTACCACACGTGGTTTTACTTCATAAATCCACTATTCAGATTCAAAGGTTTTCAACATCTGGAATTAGGCTCAGAAGCAATTTGCGGTTTCTATCCATTCCGGTTTGCGGTTTAAGTGTGGAGAGCCGGAGAGCTAGGTCATAATTAGAAGAGATTCCAAAACCATTTTCCTTACAGCGACCTTGAAATGCACAACCTGTTACGTTCGTTACCAGTAAGAATAATAAACACAGTTTCTTGGTTAATCGATGAAATTTTACTTTGCTGATCGATAAAATATTCTACGTATTTCATTATCCTAATTTCGAGTAAAATGTTCAATATAGATTCAGACTTATAAGATTATGGATGGCGAAGTTGACTAAGATTAGCTGTCTAAAAGGAGGGATAAATTTATGCAGAAAAGTTTTGTATTGTATTTAAATCAATTGAATATAATAAATGCAATAACTATATTTTGATTTTAAAAGTTTCATGCTCAAATGTCTGTTCAAAACTATTAATTTTTTGTTGATTTTGATAAGGTACAGAGAAAATAAAGTAAATATAGTATATTTTGTAGGTGGCAAATCAATTAATTTAGATAAATATGTATTATACATAACATATTAAACGAATATATTTGTGAATTCATTGTGAACTACAAATCTAAATTATATTGTTAATTTCATCATTTTTCACAAAATAGCAGAAATATGTTAAGCGCTCTGTTTCATTCGAACAATTCGATGCTTCTTTAATTTTAGAATTGTTATACACAGACCTCTGGGTGGCGGAGCATGAAACGTGAAAAATTAACTGACCGTTCGTAGAGATTCGAAATAAGCATCTTTCATTTGCAAACTGCAGACTTACACCTCACTAGCTCTCAAGGAAATGATATGATAATTCCTTACAGAGTAAAAGCAAATGCAGGATTAAATGTTTAATTTAAATGCCGATGCAAAGGTTAAATCAAATTGATTGTTTTAGTTACGGGAAAGTTCAAATAAAGACGAACTGTATGCGTGTCCAAAGTAAAAGAAGAGAAAAATCCTTGTTAAATTTAGTCGAAGAAGTGGGTTTTGTAATCTGTATTACAAAATAGAAAATATTTTGCTCTTTTGAACGGCATAATTTTTATTGAACTAAGACACAGAAAAGTAAAAAAAAAATATTTTCCTGTATTACAGTAAATATTTAGACAAAACAAAAAAGAAAAAAAAAATGCAATTAAGCGATTTTCTTCAATATCTGGATGGGATATGGTTCCATTTTTTAAGGATATTTAGAACTCTTTTGCACTTTCGTACCAAACATCATTCATTTCATTAGTGTCAAACATTTTACATCGACTTTAAAGTCGCGAAATTGCTTTTGTGAAGCCAAAGTCCTTCGCATGCTTTCGAGTAAGCCCGATTCAAACTTACACTTAGATGGCTAGAGTTAACTCTAACCATCTGACTTTAAAACGTTTATTAGGCCAATTCAAAACGTTTATTCTTCTGTGTACCATAGATGTTTTTGTTATATTATCTAAGTTTTCTTCAATTGAATATTCTATGAGGTATAGTTTAGTTTTACAGCAGTTATTTTAAATTAGATATCATTTCCTATCGTTCCTCGTTTCAACTTACAACTCCCTACCAGAATGAGGTGTTTTAGAATGCGTTGAATGCAAATGTGTAAGAAGTAGTTGTCAAGGAAGGTTCAATTTACTTCGCAACAGAGAGCTAGGAATCTTAAGCAGCGCGTTTGCCTTCGGGCTAAGTCTCTCTAAAAGCTCAGCCGTATATTAAGTGCCTTTTAATAGTCTTCAGCTAGTTTAAGTTAAGGTCCAATTACGTCAGATTTGTGTTAGCTTCGGCTAAGTCTCTTAGTTAAACATAGTTAGTTCTTATTTCTTATTTTTGAGTTTAAACCCATGTGGAGGCTTTGTTGTAAGCCGGAAGATAGGGACCGACTGTATCTTATTTTGAGTGAAATAAAGAGTAGTTAACCCTACTTGAGCTTACGATTCCTATTATTTGAACTATGCGATAAGTCGCTTAACAGTTCACAGGGTTCCTCGACATTTCCTTTAGTAGAATAAGAGTGAGGAACTCAATAATTCAATGATTAGTGTGCTAATTTTGTGACTTGTTTCACGAACATAATAAACTTTTACACATATTTTTTGTTATAATGTTATTTTATTGCAATAATAAAATGTATGGACAGTTTGTTGTATTTGCTGCATCAGTGGGGTAATAATTTGATATTAGACAAATTACAGGGAATTTTTTTAAATTTCGTAAATATAATTTATTTATCATTTTCGAAATTATCTGAAGTGCCAACATATTTTCCAGGATTTTTGACATGGTAACTTTGGTATTTTAGATTATTTTCAAAATTTCAGTTATTTATTACGAATTTCCTTTAGAAGTCACATGAAATATGTTCTGGAATGAAAACGGATTATTCTGAAATCCAGACCAGAATTTAGGAATTTGAATTAATCTCCCTACATTCCCAATTTTGCAAGATTTCTGGAATCAGGGAAAAGTTCATTTTTTATAGTTACATAAATCGCAAATATTAAAAAGTAGTTTCGATGACGAGCGATCCTTTAGAAAATTTTAAGTATTAAAAAAATTTCCATATTTGAATAATGAAGAAAAGTTACGTATGTGAATTTCATGCATCAAATGGCCGTTTAGTTAAAAGAAATCTTGATTTCATGTAATGGCGTTGCCAAAATATTATTGTCTTTTAAACATAAATACCAGTTTTAAAATATATAAGATAATGCTTATTTATTTACATATCAGTTATTTGCGCTATTGCTTCATATCTGATGCAAATATTTTTCTTTACGTAACTTTCATGACAATCTTCGACCGTCAAAGACTTCGCGAAATTTTCAATGTAAATCTTGGCCCCAAAACCTCTCAAGAATTTTCTCTGCTCATTCTCTTTTTTTAATTATTATAGTCCTGTGATATAACTTTACGATTGTAATTGATTAATATTAACGACTGCTTTAGAAATTATGCTTAACTTGGATTTGCGTACTCATCGCTTTGGGAACGAAACGTATTGAAAGAAGAAAACTCTTTTATACCGAATGAAAGCCTTCTGGTATAGGCTATCGAAGATAATTGCTGTACTCGTTCCCATCTGCAGTACCTCAAAATTTGGAGAGTGTCCAATGTTCTTCAAAAACGACTGCAGAATGAGGTCTGGCCACGCTCTAACTCCTTCGACGAAATGCCAAATGATGGCTTCCAGGGTATTAGAAACTCACATTATAGGCCTTAAAATATTTACGGTAATATATCGCTTGCGGATGGGTGTAACAAAGAACCTGTTTTCCAAGAAATCAGCGCCAAAGTTGCAGACGTCCCCCTAAACTATATTTAAAGTTGCACGTTTAAGGTACGAGATAAAACAGATGCTGAAAAAGAAAGAAAAAAAAGCGAAAACATGTTTGCTTTTCAGACTGTGATATTATGGTTTTTCAGAGCTTAAAAGTTTACGTAAGATCATGTAGTACATAGCACAGAGATTTCAATTTTAATTGTGTGGTTACTATGGCACATTTTAGAATGCTTGAAAGCTATTTGTTTCTCAAACAGTGAAGGAATGTAAAAATTTCACTAGGCTGTTCGAGTATTAAGTGCTTCAGCGAACAAGTGCCACCAAAAGGATAAAAAATGTCTGATTTTATGACTTTCCTTCTCATTTCACTTACTTAATTATTAATTAAAAATAATTAGAAAAATTTGAAACATTACACTTAAGCATATTGTGGCGGCTTTATAAGAAATGAATTTTGTCTTTGTTAAGAACTTATGGACTATGCCTATACTATGCCATAGGACTATGATCTAATTTTTTCATAAGTTAAAAACCTGTGACAACAAATTAACCTCTTCGTATACAAACTACTTCGTGTACAACAAATTAACTATATCGATTCGTTTTTAGGTTTTTACGTTATTTTAAGACAAAGGATGATAACAAAATTAAATGTTTTTGCTGTTCACGACAATCTTAAAAACTGAGATATTGGAGAATATTAACCTTAAAAAATTTGAACGCAGCTAACCATTTGAAGTTTAACCGTGAACAATATGATGTCGTGCTTGTTTTTATAACCTCGTTTCTTAGAATGCTTATTTTAAAACTGTAAGAACCATCTCTAAATCCAAAGAAAAAGTGCAAAGGATTTAATTCCTTAATAATTCATTAAATATTAATATAAAATTCTTTTGCAGTTTAATAAGTATTAAATTTAAACCTTTTTGTGTATTCAATCAAATATTTTTAAAACACTTAGGTATTTTCAGATTGTCGTTGCTTAAAACAAAAATAAATGAGAAGAATAGGTATAATAGTATTCCAGAGAACCAATATCATTTCATACGTTTCGGGATCGAGGAATTGGTTAAAAATGATAAGGTTATGGTAGATATTTAATATAGGAGGAAACAGAAAACTGGAAAGTTACTAGCATGAAAATGTAAATTCCACATTGAAAATGCTTGCTCAGTAAGTTTTCACTGTTGTATATTAAGCATACCTTAGCAAAATTTGTAAAAGGTTCAGTCATTTCAAATTTTATTCCTGAAAATATAAAATTTACTTTTCAATCCAAAATTGTCTTAAACTAATTTTGAATTAGTTTATGAAGTTGTGAGTACTTTTATCTTCCATAATTTCAGCTATTATTTGTTATCAAAAATCCGGTTCAATAGAAGCTTCAAATAACTGAGACTAAAACCCATCCAGATAGCTGAGTGCACATTTGTTGCTGAAAATAAGCAATACAATTATTTTTATTTGCTTAAAAACATTAAACCCATTTTCAATCAAAATCAGATAAAACAATCAGATGTGGACACCACATGACTTCCTTGTGCGGCCTGTTAAATGATATACATTTTTTGCTGCGCTCCGTTTAGACATATTTCCTGGAATTATTATAACTTAATTTACCGATTCTACAAGTTGAAAATGACAATAAAAACTGCAGATTTTGAAATTAAATATTCCAGTAAATTTCGTCATTTAAAACACTCCTTTAACTGGATATGTGACTATGACCAATAGTTGTGAAAATAAAAGCTGGGTAAGGATTTTTGAGACGGGTAAAGAGAAAGGTATATAAATGTTTGGCACTGCCGATTGCAATAAAAAGGCGAGATACATAACTAGATGTTATGGCAGTCCATGTACAAACTTTTAACGTTCTACGACTAATAGTTTTTAAGTTATGCGAGATACATGCGCACAAATAGACTTCATGAAACAAAATCCCTTTTGAATCCGTTTTAAACCAATTTTAGAATCCATTTTGGAAAACCGAGTCCTTTATTCTGTCCGCACGTATAGATGTCACGCAAAAATAATTGTCTGAATGAGTCCGGCAGCGGTCAAAAGGATATGTCTGTTGAAATATGATACCCGAAAATTTTTGGGATTACAATACTTCATTTTTACTTCTTACAAGGAAGTAAAAACAAAGAAAAATATGAAAGGATTCATATTTTAATATCGCACCAGAGGGTTTGTTAAGGTCTTTCATGCTTTCGCTGAGCATCGCAAGTTACTAGACTGCTTCTGATTCACTCCTCCAACTCATTTTTTTATCTGTCCAGCTTTATTATTAAGCATCGCTTTCTTAGCACTCGCGGCACATACAACTCAATTGCAAATTCACAAACTTTTAAATGCAGCATTGCAGCTGTGGTTAGAATTCGCTATATAACGTCAATTATTGACACACATTTTTTTTATTTTTTCAGTCTTTTTTCAGTTTATCACTTCGATGAACAGTTTTCTTTGAAAGATGATTTACAAAAGTTCTTTTTGTCTTTTTATTTTTAACTTTTTGTGTGTTTAAATTTATTTATTAAATACCACGTTCTCCGTCCTTAAGCCACATAAAATATTTGAAAATAGTGAATCTTTAGAATATCTTTAGAAATCTCATTAGAATGCTAAGAGTTGCCATACATTTTGCTATATGTATATATAGAATATTCACAAAATATTTTAAAACAGTGTATTTTTAGAATTATCATTAGAATGGTAGGAGTTGCCATACATTTTTTTTATATTCGCTATATTATTTTCTTAAAAACTAACCGCCCGCACGGTCAGTGGTCTAAAATAGTTATAATGAAAAAGAAAACAGTATACAATGATTTTAATGAGTCTAGCTAGTGCAATTTCTTAAAAATGTTTAATAGCTCTGATTAGATGTCGCATTTTAACTCACTTTTATTTAAATCTATAATATTAAAAAGTAGAAAAAAATGCTCAAGAACTGTGCTTATTCCTTTTAAATCGCTTAGTTTGTTACTCAGTTATCTTCCACACTAATCTCAGACTTCACTGAATGGCAACATGCTGGGAGTGGAAAAATAAATTATTTTATTTCCGACAGTGGCAAAATATTGCTTTTAAGTAGCGAGTTTGTATATTAAAACTGAAAACTAAATGTCTTAAACTTTGCCGAATGGCAAGTTTGGCATGCTGAAGGTAAAAATGTTTTATTTCGAACAGTGTTGCCATTCCTCGAGTTCAAATCGTTATATTTGTTAATAAAAAATTCATTGATTTCATTCATTCATTCAAAATATGCAATCAATAAAAATCTTATTCGAAATTCAAACTTCGGGCTTCGAGTTGCTCATGTTCGGCAGGAGGACTACGTATATTAAAAATTTGGGGGGTGGGGCTAGGTACGGTCGTTTTAGTGAAAGGAAGATGCATACGTGAAAGGAAGAGATGAGATGATGAGGAGAATGAGATGATGAATCTTTCTCTCATCCAAGATGAGAGGAAGATTCTTCGCTCCTCAAGTTTTTAATAAATAATACATGGCAATAACATTTGATGGCAACAATTTGAGAAACGATATGGACAAAAAGTGAGTTTCTCGATTAAGAGCACCTCAAGTGCTAATAAGAAATTATAATTCATTTAGGCAGATTCTAAAACAGAATGGGTTATTTTGCTTTGATTTTTATTTTACTGAAATTAAATACAGGTGTTATTGTTTATTCATATAGAACAAATTATATCTACTCAATGATAACTGTAATAAGCCCTTCAATTTTTAGTCATTTAAAAAATTAAAATAATAAAATTAACAATGCAATATCTTACCTATACACCTATATATATACATAGCTAAGAAAAAAAAATTATAGCTTAAATAAGCAACAGCTCTTTTATTCTTCATTTAAATTTGTACTGTTGGGATTTATATTTAATTTTAATAACCAGTTAAATTTACGTTTGTAGAGACATTAGGTTTTTTCGAAGCATCAGACAGGAAAAATGAGCAACGCTTTCGCCGGGAATCGAACCACGGACCTCTCGGTTACGCGTCGAGCATGCAGACCACTACACCACGAAGACATGCGAAGAAGGCGGGAGAAATACCTTATAAGTTTATGTTCTTTCCTATAAGCCTTCATTCCCTTAATTGTCAATGCCAGAATATTTAAATTTGATAGAGCGCGTGAAGTAATGCAAATTCTACCTTGAGCAGAAAAGGTTTAAATATTGAGTTTTGGAAAGGTAAGTTAGAGAGTTTGGGAAAGCGTTGTACTTTCGTACCGTGAGCTTCTGTTTCTGCTTTTATTGCTCGGTAAAGTGTCGTAACAGCTATTATTTCTCTGCCACTAGATTTTCGACGTAGTTTTAGGTAGCAGGATTATCTGAGCTCTGTAGAGTAAGTCTACTGCTTGTGAATATCTTCGAAATTTTAGTTTAGATCTTGTTATTTGAGTTACCGAGTGAGGCGTAATTTGTTAGCGACAAGTTGACGCATTGTGAATTTTAAAGAGTTAATAAAGTGTTCTTTATTCCCTTCTCTGTGGTCCCTACGCTTACTTCAATTGTCAAATTAAAAGATAAACAAGCACGTATTACAGGTTATTTCCCCTTTCTGTTCTAAAAATAGCAATTACTTATAATAACGATTTCTGGGCTGCATCATTTTTAGCTTAATCCATATCATATGACTCGTTCATGTGAGTATTGCGAGCTTATAAAATAAGATCGTTTGGTTTTTATTTGATGGCCCATCACTCCGCTCCAACCGGAAGTGTAACGTAATTAATCTGTAATTTATCGTTTTGAAATGTTTCTCTTTAATACTTGTTGCGTGTGGCAACTAAACTAGTATTGAACAGAACTTCGTTCTTGTGACAGCCGTATGGAATGGCTCGCTATGTTGTGGTAATTTTCACATTATTAGAATAAGTGTAATGAAATAAAAGTGAAAAATATCAGTCCTATTTCTCTTGTGTTTAATTTTGTGTACCAGCCGCGTGAAACTGTGTTAAGTAAGCATCAGACTTTTACATAACGCCGGTGAGGAAATGGAATTAATACTCAAAAGGCTTTTCCAACATTATTGATTATCCAAGTCAAATGCATTGAAATCGACACTAACCCATTCTGAATTAAGGTTTAAGGTTTAACAGCCGAGGTACATCGCTTCCTGTACCTCGGCTGTTAGATTGCTGGTTCTATTTGTCTTTGGATCGCAGTAACATCCAAAATGCAAATGTTCAGGAACAGGTACGACTAGTGCGCCAAAATATTCATGACCGCAAAATGTTTAACAAAAATAAAATGAAAATTTAAAATCCGCCATTACTACAATTTTCTACTTTTAATGCACCTATTTTCTACCTATGATGCCACCAGCATGTCCAAATTATTCCTCATTGCAGATCTTCTACTATTTTATGCTTCAACATCTATCAGCGTCGTTCCCAAATCAACATTATATACGTATACATAATGTATTAATTATTAATTTTCACTTTTTTGGTAAAAAATAAAACATTTCGATAAAAATGTCACTGAAATCAACAATGGGATTAAAACACAAGCATAAACTTACTTACTAAAATACTTAACATAACAAATAAAGAAAGAAAAACAAGTAATTCAGATAAGAAATTTCAGTCAGTAACCATATAACTGGAATTTTTATTATGGCTGGAAATAAATTTCAATGACAATTAAGCAGTGTTTACGTTTAAGGATTACACTGATATATCATATGAGTTATTTTAGCCTCCTTTCCAAACGCATTAGAGCAATATGATATAAGATCAACGAAACAGAGGAAACCAGATTTGAAGATTTAAATTATGCAAAATTCAACCTTATATTGACATTGACATTGACTTATTGACATTCATATAAAAGCCGCATATATTTCGAAAGAAGGCCTCTCTCATGCAAAGAGCAAACATTTTCTCCATTAAACAAGTAAGACAACCTTAAAAATTCATATCTAGAGACCCGAGAATATTATGTCAAAAAATAAAAAGTTCATCAATTTTCAATAGCTGATCATTGTAATATATTTTCTCCCTTTACTTCTGTTAAAGCTGTCCAAAATATTTCTTTAGCAGGCGAAAGTCATTTTTTTCTCGAAATTTCGGTACCTGCCAGGTCCGTTCATTTCAGTTATAAAAATGTTTTTCGAAGTGCTTAAAATTCTTATTTTAACTTTCCGCTTTTATCTTGCTCAATTTATACCAGCAGATACTTCCTTTTACATTGCTTCATCTATTTAACTGATACATATTTCTCAGAATTGCATATAATGTATCTTACACTCGAAGAAACGCGGCCCGTGCCGGTTTTTCTAAGTGTTCTGTTAAGGAACGTCAGGGTAAAAATACTATCATTATTTAATTCGTAAATTATGGCATTAAAAAACGTACTTTGAACATTGTTTTGATTTCTTAAAGAGCTTTAACTTGCATATACTCTGTTTGTGTGTCTAAAGTGGACTGTATAAGGCGATAATGTCTTTTAGTAGTTTTATTAAAACTCAACAATAATATATATGATACATAACTTAGAACCGAAGTTCTCGACAACTGACACCGATGCGACTTGGTGCCTGCATACGAACGAATTAACTATTTTCCCGCCTAGTTGGCGGCGTTCAAATTTTAAGTGGAAGATCGCCAACTTTGGCGCAATTACAATTAAAGGCAGCAACATTCTGCCCCCCGTTGAAAGATTTCATTCAACAAATTATATACAACAAAATATCAATTCACTTATAACAATAAATACTTACTTTAAAAATACGTAATATTCCATATTGGTTGTAAAACACAGCAATAAACATCTATGATGATGACATTACAATCAACTACATATACTAAATACATACTAAGTAATACAAAAATATCAAATGCTACACTATTTTTACGTTCACAAGAATTCAACTGTTTACAATAAAATAGACAATTTTGTTACTGGTCGTTTCAACAGACCATTTGAAGTTCGAACAGTGACTACTCTTATATTACCATCAGTACCAGGGAAAACCTCTACAATACGACCAAGGGACCATTTATTAATGGGCAAATGATCCTCCTTTATCAAAACTACAGAATTAATTTTAACATTATTTTTTTGAAACTGCCACTTGTTTCTTTGTTGGAGGTGATTTAAGTAGTCATTACTCCATTTTTTCCAAAAGCCCTGGACAATTTTGGTAATTCTTTGCCAGCGGCTTAATCTGTTGTCAGGCTTTTCTAGAAGTTCTGGTTCTGGAATCGCTGTAATAGGTCTAAAAATTAAAAAATGACCTGGAGTTAGAACTTCAGTACAATCGTCATCTGCTGGTAATGGAGTGATGGGCCTAGAATTTAATATACCTTCTATTTGAAGAGTCACTGTCAAAAATTCTTCATACGTAAGTTTTGTTTCCCCTACTACACGTTTAAGGTGATATTTGAATGATCTGACTCCTGACTCCCAAAGGCCTCCAAAATTGGGAGCTTTAGGAGGTAAAAAGTTCCATTTTACTTCTTCAGAAGTCAAGTAATTTCCTAAAGATTCATCTGGGTTCTTAACAAGATTATACAATTTAGTCAATTCTCTACTGGCACCTACAAAATTTGTTGCATTGTCGGAAAATATGATCGAGCTTCTACCCCTACGAGAGAAGAATCTTTTCAATGCAGCAATGAAAGCATCAGATGTCAAATCGGATACTAATTCAAAATGTACTGCTTTAGTGACAAAACAAACAAAAATAGCAACATATATCTTTTGAAATTGTCCCTTTCGTTGATGTTTATACCTTATATAAAATGGGCCACAAAAATCGATTCCTGTGCAATTAAAAGGTGCACTTATTCTCACCCGCTCCTGAGGAAGATTTCCCATTATTTGCTCAACCAAAATTGGTTTAGCCCTTCTACAAACTACACAACTGTGCACAATTTGTCGTGCCAATTTCCGACCTCTTAGAGGCCAAAACCTTTGTCTGACACAATTCAACAATGCTTGTGGACCTACATGCAGATATTTTTTATGATAATGTTCCATTACTAATTTCGTGAACTGATGATTAGCTGGCAGAATAATGGGATGCTTTTGTGTGAAATTTAAATTAGCATTTTGTAAACGTCCCCCTACTCTTAACAACTGATTTTCATCAAGAAATGGATTCAATGATTTCAAACAGCTTTTACCTGTAACCTGAGATGTCCCTTTCAGGTTTTTAATATCCTCCAAAAATATTTCATTTTGAGTTACCTTAATCAGATTCAACTCAGCCCCATTGACTTCCTCTACTGATAAAATTCCCAGTCTTTTTTCTTGGTTTCGACAGTTATAAATGAACCTGAAAATATAACTTACAATATGCAATAATTTAGTATAGTTATTTGTAATATTCAGAACATTATAAAACAGATCATTAATTAATGGTTCAACTAGAAAGTTTTGCAAATGAGTTGAATTAAAGTCAAGTTGAGAGTCATTTTTCACTGAAGAAGTTTGATTGGATAGCTGCTTTAGTTCTTTGCGGTAAATCTCATCTAAATCTGACTGAGGCACAGTCATGTACAAATCAACTGCTTCTGTTCTTAAAAATGAAGGTCCATTCCACCAAAATTTAAGATGTTCAATTTGATCTGGGTTAACACCTCTTGAAATCAAGTCAGCTGGATTTTCTTCTGATTTCACATATCTCCATTGAAACTCGTGTGTAAGTTGCTGAATTTTGGCAACTCGGTTAGCTACAAACGTCTTTAACACATGTGGAGAATTCCGAATCCATGCAAGGGTTACAGACGAGTCACACCACATATATATCTTGTCTAATTTCAATTTAAGTGCCTTTAGCACTTTATTCATTAACTGCGATAGTAACACTGCACCACACAGTTCAAGTCTTGGGATAGAAACCGATTTTAACGGCGCGACTCTTGATTTACTACACAAAAGAACCACTGAACTGGAGCCCGTCTGCAATACACATTTCACATAAATGCATGCTCCATAAGCCAATTTTGATGCATCAGAAAATCCATGCAATTCAATTTTAGCAGTATTGTTAGGCAAAAGTTTTCGATTAATAATTACAGCATTAATTTTAGGCATCGATGTAATGAAATTCTTCCACTCGCGAGATTCCTTTTCGGGAAGCATATCATTCCAGCCAATTTTTAGAAGCCAAAGCTTCTGCATAAAAATTTTGGCTTTCGTAATAACTGGTCCAATTAAACCGAGTGGATCAAATATTCGAGCAATATCTGATAAAATCCGTCTCTTAGTATAGTAATCATGCGATTTTGTAGTTACGTTGAATGTGAAAGAGTCTGAATCTGGATTCCATAAAATACCTAACACCTTTGTTTCATTTTTCATTTCATTGGAGAACGAATAATCTTCAGCCTTAGTATCAACATTAATCAGTAATTCCCTGTGATTAGCGAACCATTTATGAAGCTTCATGCCTCCTCGACTTAAAAGATTTACTAACTGGTCTTGTAGTTCTTTAGCTTTTTCTAAATCTTCTGCACCTGACAGAACATCATCCATATAAAAGTCTTGAAGTGTGACTGAAACGGCTAATGGAAATTCCTTTCCTTCATCTTCAGCTAATTGGCGTAGAACTCTAGCTAATTGGCGTAGTAGCAATAAAAGGGGCACTAGTTGTGCCATATGTAACGGTGTTCAGCTGATACGTCTTGATTTCTTCCTGGGAATTTTTTTTCCAAAGAATTCGTTGAAGTTTTCTCTGGCTTGGATCTACGAAAATTTGTCGATACATTTTTTCTATATCAGCAATGAATGCGAAAGTATGTTTCCTGAACCTTATCATGATGGAAAACAAATCTTCCTGCACTATACCTCCATTCAATAACTGCTCATTTAAAGATGTACCAGTTGATGTCTTCGCAGAAGCGTCGAATACGACTCTCAGTTTTGTCGAACTTTTGTCTGGACGATATATTCCATGATGCGGAATATAATATGATGGTTCTAGATTTACATCTTCGTATACTTCTTCCATATGGCCTAAAGTTTCGTATTCCTTTAGAAAATCTCGATACAAGGATAGTAATTTTGGTTCCTTCAGCAGTTTGCTCCATAACGAATTTAATCTCTTTAATGCGATATCCTTTGAATCTCCTAGACATAAATCTCCTTCACTCTTCATAGGCATCTGGACAACATACCTTCCAGTTTCATCTCTATAATGTGTTCTTAAGAAATGATTTTCGCATAATAATTCTTCGGGACTCTTCACGGGTTTATCTTCGTCTATCCCTTCAATTTCCCAAAAATTCTTTATGCTTTGATTCAAATCCTCTAATTCTTGGATTAACCCACAATATGGTGAATCTTCTTGTTTCGAACTGCTATCAATTTTTCCGCTGATAATATAGCCAAATACTGAATTTTGAAGTATAAGTCCAGAGTTTTTCAGCGCAATCTTTTCGCATTTTAATAAATCAAAAAAGACTTCAGCACCTATAAGCAGATCAATCTTTTGAGACCTGTAAAATTCAGGATCAGCAAGTTGAACAGAATTCAGATTTCCTAAGGATCTAATATCCAATTTATGAGTTGGAGTAATATTAGTTATTTTAGGCACTATTAAAAATTCTAAGTCTCTATAATATTCTCCTTCTTTATTAAGGATAGTGGCATTAAGTTTTTGCTTTATATTGAAGGTTCTATCATTTAAGCAAGAAACCGAAACGTTAATTTTCTCACGATCTAAGCGAAGTCTAGTTGAACATTCAACACTCATGAAGCTACACATCGAACCGCTGTCAATGATTGCTCTGCAAGGGCAAAGTTCACCGTCTGTGTTTCGTACGTAAATTATAGCTGTCGCCAGCAAAACAGTTTCGAAATTCCTTCGGGCGTAGGAGGAGGTGAGCGAGGACAACTGAGAAGCTACTTCCGGTTGAGGGGGATTTTGTGAGGGGGAATCCTTCTTAATTTCATTTTGCGCTTCGACGGCAGATGTTTTACGCCGAGGAAAATGCAACAGGCTATGATGCCGCGAATTGCATAAACTACACGAACTGTTTGATTTACATTCTGTCACTTTATGCGATGGTTTAAGGCAATTAATACAAAGATCAAATTTTTTTACTGTCTCAAAACGCTTATTCACTGCTAAATTTTTAAATTCATCACACATATAAATTTGATGCGTCGATTTACATAATTTACAATTATTGGTCGAAGTTCGTTTTGAATTAACTAGAAATCCCTTTGCCTTGACATTTGGAGTGAAAGACCTGGAATTTAAATTGGTAATTTTATTTGTGTTTTCGAGAATTTGACATCTTTTCTCGAGAAATGCAATAAAGTCTGTCCAATTAGGAGGTTCAGTAGTGTTCAAACTCATTTCGAATAATTTACGAGTTTCCTTATCTAATTTAGGGAGAATTAAATTTATGAGTATGAGATCCGAAAATGTATGCCTTTCAATGCTCCAGTGTTTAAGAGCTCTAATATTTCGAGAAACATTATCCAGTAATTTTCTGAGCTCAACCGCCGATTCATGATTTATTTTTTCCATGTTTATAATGGAGTTAATATGTCTGTCAACAATTAAGCGTTTATTTTCAAAGCGAAGCTCTAATGCTTTATATAATGATTGAAAGGATTCGTCTTCTGTTTCAGTCTGTTTTGCTACACCTCGTAGCGACGATTTCAAATAATAAAGCTTTTCAACTTCCGATAAGTGAGAATTGTTAGAAATTATGCTATTAAACTGAATTTTAAAATTATTCCAATCCTCATATTGGCCAGAAAATGTTGGCAAAGGTATATCCGGTAATTTAACTCTACTTCCAGTATCCTTAATAGTTGAATAATTCTGATTTTCGATTACTGGTTGCTGTCTTACAGAAGTTCTTAACAGTCTATGCGCTCGCGTTTTCAAAAGAATTATTCTTTCTTTATACTGTTCTGTTCTATTAATTTCATCTTCCAAATCGTCAATCGCAATAATTTTTTCTATTTCGCTATCTACCAAATATAAGGCCTGCTCTTTAACCACTAACTGAGCAACTAATTCTTCAATAACCTCACTGTTTGGATTTGAATTTTCAGTTTCGATTTGGAGTTTATCCAATAACTTCGTAGTAATAGTTCGCAAAGATGCTCTTTTTTTCTTTATTTTCTCTATTTCCATATTGAATATTGAAATAAAACAATTTTTCAGACAGTTCGAAATTTAAAGCGATATAAACTAAACAAATTCAATAATTTGAAGCTTAAATTATACAGTTCTCAACTGAAAATAGTAGAATCAAAGTTCACTTACCCATTTCCTTCAGGGTAACGACGAGGTGATCATTATATAACCATATCCAAAGCGACAAAGAATTCGCAACAAAACGGAAGTTCATCCATATCCAACGAGACAAAGAATGCTTAACAAAAACGAAATTACACCAAATTTTCACGAGCCAATTCCAAGCTCCGGCTCGACTGACCAAAAAATGTTTGTGTGTCTAAAGTGGACTGTATAAGGCGATAATGTCTTTTAGTAGTTTTATTAAAACTCAACAATAATATATATGATACATAACTTAGAACCGAAGTTCTCGACAACTGACACCGATGCGACTTGGTGCCTGCATACGAACGAATTAACTATTTTCCCGCCTAGTTGGCGGCGTTCAAATTTTAAGTGGAAGATCGCCAACTTTGGCGCAATTACAATTAAAGGCAGCAACATACTCTTTCCATAGCCCATCTCATATACCAAAATGGGTCCTTTTATTATATCAGAAAGGGAAAATGATATCTCGAAGTGCGTCTATGTTCGTGCCACAACATAAATTTCAGGCAGTTATTGATTTTTTATGGTAGATGTAAATTTTCACGTTATTATTACAGCAATAAAATACACCTACGGAAAAGTACTTTTCCGCGGTGAATTTTCCAAACCAGAATGACATAATACCAATCGCCTTGAAAGCTACTTTCACTCTGCTCGGCACTGACACCGCAGTGAAACGACATTCTCAGGGCTTTCTCTTTCAAATCAGACATCCGGACTAAGTGGCATCACATTCCTTTCTAATATTTGAAAAATCTGGATAAGTGAGTTAGCTCTTTTACGAAGGAGAAATACGTATTTATTTCAATTAATAAAACATCTTTTGTTTATTTATTTATTTACTTTTTCATTTAATTTTATTATGACGAAGTTTAGACGATTAAGAAAAATAGTTCTAATTTCCAAGTTACAAAATAACGATTTTTAATAAGGATAAAACGAATTTTTTATTTACAAAAGCAATAAAGCTAAACATATAATCTTTTCTTTATTTTAGTAAAGCAAGCAAACAAATTGCATTTATCTGCGTACCATAATTATTATTATTATGACTGTAATGAAGCATTGCTTAATAACGTAATAATAATTATTATTACTTAAATAATACGTTGCCACCCTACATTTGTACATATCTAGATTAGTAAAAGGTACATTTGATTATTCCAAAATTCAGTTATCCAATATTCTGTTTTATCTAACTTGCCACGAAAATCATGATATTGTTTTTACTTATGATGCATTAGTTCAAATATTAGTGCTTTGGAATATGACGCTTTTATAACGAGCTTTTTCAAAAGTATAAATGGAAATCAGAAGATGTTCTTGCAATTGATCAGAAAATTGAGATTAAACAAATCTGATGCGTACATCACGTGTGCGGAATATTAAATTATACGCACTTTTTCCTGCCTTTCGTTCAAACTTGTTTCCTCGAATTTCATTAGAGATATATTTTTAATTTAATAATTCAGTTTTTACTTCGCGACAAGCCAAGAGTACATAAAAAAACAAAATATCTATATTAAAATTTGAAAGATATAGAAAGACATTAAACACCAAGTGCAGTTAAAACAATTAATTTTTTTTTACATTTAAAATTACATTTTCTACGTAAAAACAAGCAGTTCGGCCCAACGTGCAATAAGGCAAGATTTTTCTGTAAACAAAACTGAAAGTTTACTTTTGGTCTCACTCGGCAAAAAAAGACACTGAAGGTATAGAAACTGACTTAATTTGTTGAGACGCTATGCTGAGTCAATATATGGGATAATTTATTAATAACTTAAAAGATAATTCCAGAACGGATTAAGCATAATTTAATTCGTAATAATAAAAGAAGAAGTTACTTTGCTGTTGCGAAGCATAGTTTCTGTAGATGGGAAACAAATCCACTATTCTGCTAAGTTTCAGATGCAAACAAATAATGGCTGCTGTGGTAAGAAATACGCTTAGCTGCTCGTAAACAACTTTTAAATTGTTGATAATTCTACAACTATAACATGGAGGTTAATTAAAGACATAAAAACGTTAACCGGTAGATAAGAACAACATAATTCGATCATTTTTAAAGCACAAAATGCACAATTTACAAACATATAAGAGTAAACAAACTGAGCTCACTTTGTAGAGACATTAGGATTTTTTGGAAGCAGGAACGATGAAAAATATGCATCGCCTTCGCCGGGAATCGAACCACGGACCTCTGAAATACCGGCTCAGTGTGCTGACCATTACACCACGAAGGCATGCGAAGAAAGCGGGAGAAATACCTTATATACTCCCCTTTTTAAAGGGCGACTAGGGTTTTAGGGGACCTACTCGCCAAATCCTGGGTGTGGAGAGTCATCATCCACAACCCTTTTAGTTCGGGCGCCAGTGTAGAGACATTAGGTAATTTTTTTTGGAACAAGAGCGATGAAAAATGTGCACTGCCTTCGCCGGGAATCGAACCACGGACCTCTGAATTACCGGCTCAGTGTGCTGACCATTACACCACGAAGGCACGCTAAGAATGTGGGAGATATACCTTATAACTTGAGCCGAGTAACAGAGTGGATATATATATATTTATATACTTTTGGGGTGGTCGCTTGCAAGCAAAATAGAAGGTACATATCTACATGTTATATTAGTCCTGTATACAAAACTTCAATGTTCTGAGGCTACTCATTTTTGAGTTATGCGAGATACATACATACGTGCATACGTACATACGTACAGACGCCACGACAAAATTTCTTCTGAATCCATTTTAAATCAGTTTCATAATTCATTTGGGCAAACTACTCCTTTAATCTGTCTTTACGTAGAGATGTCACGCAAAAACATCGTTAAATTGCATTCGATAGCGGTCAAAATGGATATTTTCGTTGAAATATGATACCCGAAATTTTTCTCGATTACAATATTTCCTTTTTACTTTGTACAAGGAAGTAAAAAAGGCTTGATGAAAACGATATGAGCCAAGAAGATTGCCTTTGATTTGGGCATTGAAAGAATGAGAATTTACTGATTGGAAATAAAAAGAAGTGAACTAAAATGCGATGCTTTACCCTTGGTTTAGAAACAGGATTTCAGAAGAAAACGAATAAGCACATTAAACGCCCTTTTTGGAAACGTTTGAACTTGAAATAACGCATATTTCAGCTTCCTCAAATATCCATCACAATAAACTTTTCTTCCGTTATACTGCTTCGATACAGTGCACTGTCTACCGTAATGTACTTATTTTTTTTTCTTCCAGTGAGGTAGTTTTGCTAACGTGGCATAGAGTATTAAAAACTACGTATTTATTTCAAATTTGTGCGCTAACTGTGTTAATTTATGTTAAGTTTGTAGGGGAGTTATTGCTCAGATATACTTTAATAATCTATCGTTTCTCATTCCGTTTTCTCCTTTATTTCCGATTATATGACTATCAATTAAACGATACACAACATATATATTTTAAAGAAACTGTTATATATAGTTCCGATTACCTCCTATCACTGATTTGCGTTTATGTCGCATAATCGGAACTCATTATAAACAGTTTCTTAATAATGTATGTACTGTACTATATCACCTTATTCTATTATTTAAATTAATGATTGTTAACAACATAATTTATGTGTTTTTCTTCTTAATAACTATGAAGGGCTAAATAATTATGTAGGGCTAATTGTCAAATGATAACCTTAAATTCTTCAGATAATGTTGAAGGTTTTAAATTAACCTTTTTATTTAATCTTGATATGAAGAGAAGGTACAACTTGTTCGTACGATCAAAACTCCACCAATTGCGGGTATTAAAATAACGTAAAGTTGAACGTACAATTTATAAAACGGCGACTTCACAAATTTGGCTCAAACTTTAACGGTGCGTTTTAACTTCAGCTAGAAAATGATTTATGCCAAAATATTAACTATTTGAGCTCGAAAAGAGTAAAACTGCGAACGTCACTGCTAAAAGCTCTATATTTAAAACATTCAAAACCCTCACCTTAAATTACTCTTTAACTTATTTGCATCCTGATAAGGGTTAATGAAAAGGATAAGTTATTGTACAGATCCAAATCATAAGAGTTGGTTAATTAACATAAAATAGAATTATGATTAGAGTGTCTTTTGTTTCATTATGATCTATATTTTTATTTTGAATATGTTATTCAAAGCTAAATCTTTACTTAATTTTTTATCTATGAATGAGAGTCGTAATTTCTCTATGTTTCACTTATATCAATGCACGTTTTAGGGATGCAAAAGAATAATGCTATGCATCAATGCTTAAAATGCAAAGAAGCGAAATTTCTTTTTCTGAAGTACTAATTTATGAAACCTGTAAGAATACTTTATGGACGTTGTCCAAGCAAATTTCTTAGGAAATTAAGGTGCGATTATGATTTTTTCTTTGATTTAATACTTGAAAAAATTTCAAGCATAGCTTCGTTGATTTGAATGCAAATCAGCCTGTCTCTTCAATTATTATAAATAAAGTATATATTGTTGAAGTTAACACAAATGTTTGTGTTTATTTGTTTTCGCTTTTTTGTTCTATGTTAGTTTTTGTATATTTTATATTGCAGTGAATGTTTTTACTTACTTGTACTACTTATTTATTTGGTACCATTCTTTACAATAACTGCGTATTTACTTATTTGTAAATTCTTCAATCTCTTATTTTGAGCCACATATTGTATTCATATGTGTTTAATTCCTGTACTGTTTTGTTGTACTTGCAGTTAAGTGTAAATAGACTTCAGGTTTTAGAAAATAATTTAAAAACTCCTGATGTATACGCTTGAAGACTACCAAACTTCGCCTACATTGCCCGACATTCCCTAACATAGGAAATATTAAGGAAATTTCTTGAAACTAGAAAGTCATTTACTTACATTTTTGAGATTCTGTAATCGTCTTTCTAAAAGATTCTGCTAATGCTCGTTCTTGGAATATGGCGTAAAAAAAGACTGCAAGTAACCCGAGTTTCTGAGAGTTAATGGGTGCTTAAACTGATCCGATGTCAAATTTACGACTAAGCTTTGGTCAGCGAATTTGTGAAATGGGATAGTCATCGTGGTGTTAAACATAATTTCAAGTTATTGCACTGTTCTCCATGAATTATCTGTGTTTCTTTAACTGTAAAAAATAACTGTTTCAACCTGTTACATTTTCATCTGTAAAAATGTTATAACTCGGACCAATAATAGTGGTTCAAATTTTCCTCTTCGTCTGGTCTAGTTTTTAGGAGAGTTTCACAAACCCATAACGCAAGATAAAAATCTAAGCCAAAAATACACAAAATTATCTGAAAATAAGAAATTACTTTAGTTATATTTTACAAAATTTTAAATATTTCGTAAATGTGCCATACTGTTTATTATTAAAATGAAAGAAATATTAATGGAAGCAAGGTATTTTTACATACACATGTCCCTCAAAAATTTAGCCTGGATATTTTTAAATAAAAACATCGCTGTCAAAAAGCCTTTAATATATTAACTAGATCTGGCATCATTTATTTCGCACCATATGATTTTTCATATAAATTTTCTAATCGATTTCTACTAAAAGGCTGTGTAGAAATCGATTAGAAACATTAGAACATTAAAATGTTTCTTATTAACACACAATATATTTAAAGTAACAATACCGTCATCTAGGATCATTAAGATTTGAGATTTAGAATAATATTCCCATCTAGAATTTTTTTATATAAAATGAAGTTTCACTTTAAACCTCCGTCCAGAATTGATATCGCTATTTACACTTCGTTTGCAGCCAACGAAGATAAACATACGTAAAAGCTTTGTAATCTAAATACATTTTGAAGAAAATAAAATAAAAACAAAATTGTTTTTAAATACGTAACATAAACCCTTTTTAAATAAAAAGAAAATTGTTAAAAATACGTAACATAAACCCTTTCAGCAAAATCTGCTCATTTTGCTCCGAAACCTCCACACTTCTTAAACAAAACGAACAAGAGTCTATATTTCTAGAAAGGGAATACCTCTTAAATATTGTATTTCGAAACATTCTTTGCCGGAAGATGGTAAAATCATTATTTCCAAAGAAATATTTTGAAGTCTGTCTGAGTTTCGACTTACCACGGTGAAAGGTTCGTGAGAGAAAGGAGGCTATATTTTTCAGGCTGTTGCTTAAAAAAGAAAAAGAAGAAGAAGAAATGGATGTTTCTTCATACTCTGCTTTAGGTTTTGTTCACGATTCAGGTCGCATTTCTTAGAGAGTCGAAAGGATTCTGGAAATTATATTACTGAGGAAAGAGAGAAGATTTCTGTTTCTGAATAGAGTACTTTGCTGTTTCCTTCATGTAAGAACGCTAGGCTGTAGTGAAGAATAATACTAAAATAGTTAGGAAATAAATTTATAAGCTTTAAAGTTTTCTGAATGGGATCTAATTCATCAGTTTTCAAATTCAAGACGCCAACACAGTGTTTATTAAAAGAGAACAAATGCCAGTATTTTTTTAACATTTTATGGATTCGGATGTAAGACAGCTTCACATCTGAGAAGAACCTGCAGCTTTGCGAGCGCTCTCCAAAATTAAGTAAAGGACATGCATGTAAACTGAATTGTGTACTTAATCTAGATATACTGGAGATTTTCGTCCAAGAAAGAAAATTAAATACTCTAAATACCAATACCTGAGATAAAACTATGAGTTTTTAAAGCAACTCATAGTCCTGTTACGTTTTTCGAATGGTGATGTTAACATAAATTTAAATTAAATTAAGAAATTCAAAGATCTCAAGGTCGATTTCTGATGACAGCATATTTAATTTTTGAGGTTTATATTCACAAAAACGTGATGGCTGCATAAACGTTGTAAGTAAGCACGACTACCTTTAAAATAAATTCTAACTAATAAATGGTAAGTTTTCAGTTAAGCTGTACATATAGTATAGAATAAACTTTTAGGAGAAGGTATTTTAAAGATAAATATCGTTTTACATTCTCGTTAAAACGGTATAAAAACTATATAAATTATATTTTTAAATATTTCTTGAATGTCTTTTCGACTGTTTAATTAAGAAAATAAAAAAGAATTTAAAAAGATTCGAAGGTTGTTCTTCAAATTACTGAATAGCCATTCTTTTTTAAATTAATGCTTCCTTTATTTCTTACAGCTACACTTGATGCTTCACTTATTTCTTAGAGCTACATCAGATGCTTTTTGAGAAATTTATTACAAGTGCCAAGTAATTTCGGATAAGCTTATAAGTTTCTGTGCAAAATATTTAAGTTCAAATTTAGCTAGTTTTTCCACTTTCTAGTGGCATTATGTAATAATATTCTACCATGTCAACATCAATGTGGCCTGGCACGTGTTACCATTCTATTCATTCTGTGTTCTCGTAGTGAAGTTTAGAAGGTCACAGGTCCACTCTCTGGAGAGGCATGTCTGATTTTTCAAAATCTCTGTTTGTGGGTGTGGGGGAGGAAGAAGATTAATGATTCTACAGTGGCCCCAAATTTAAAAGGATGAGGACGATAACTCAGCCCTAACTTGATCTGGCCAACAGTCTTTCATTCTGTCCCTCTAGTCGCTATTTACGTGGTGAGAAATGAAATGAATTAAAGGCACTTTAATCAAACGTCCCTTGGGGTATAGGGATCAGCACAACCAACTAGCAGTATAAGTTTTTGGGTTCAGTTCTTAGGGGTCTTTCTAGGTCAATTCTAGATCCAATTCTTTTGTGTTCTTTGAATTCATCCTTCCTGCTCACGAAAGCCTAATGATTCTACAAGATATTTAACATACTATCTTCTTTACTCGGCAAACTAGGAATTTTTATAATATTACTATTTGATGTAGTAAAAAGTCTTTATTTTATCATCCTAGGTACATTGCTTAAAAAACTGCGCGATTCTTATAATAAGTACAAATTATCTTATAAATTGCATCTTTATTTTTAAAGACACATTTGCCTGAAGTTATTTATCATATGAGCTTGATACGTATAATAAACAATTTTTACGAAAAACATTGTGTGAGTCTTAAGTTAATAAAAGATGCTTTTAACTTTGTATACACATAACCGAGATAAACAATAGCGTGCACAACCCCTTTATTTCCTTGTTGAAGTATTTTAGGGAAGCATCAAGTGAACAAAAATGTGTCTTAAAATGGCATTATAAAAAAAAATATATTAGTTTTTCAGAGGAAACGTTCTGGTAGGCAACGAAACAGATTAAGGTGCTGTCACTTATGCAGCTATAAGCTGTCAAAATGTTTAAAGTACTATTACGTAATGCAACCTTAAACTAGATAAATCTTTAGAATATATTTGTAACCATACTGAGAAATTGAGATAGGATTTTAAAATGTTCTGGTAACTAGCATCATGATAAAAAAGACTGAATTTCTTTCAAGATTTTTTAAGCGTATTTTCTTTATTGTTTATAAATATGTATTTTTCTTGGTTTATATTCAAAGCTGTATTCGGTTGAAAAGCTCTTACGTTTTAGTGGAATTATTCCAGAAGAACCATAGTGGAACGAATTTAAAGAATTTTAACGGAATTTGCTACATTAGAAATTTAATAAAAGTTTGAATTATTTAGAAAGAAGTAAATGGCATTTATTTTACCGTTGGAGTGCTGTGTTAATTATTTATCTTTCTGCAGTATGGGATTTCTTTTGATTTAGTAAATATATCTTTGCGGTAATCAAAGATAGATGAAATGAAATCTCATTTTATTATTTATTGATAACATATAATTCATTGAACAGATAAATTTCATTTACGTTCGTTTTACACTGAACCAAAATATAACTACGAAACCTTCATTTAGCATAATAAGTGATTAGAATAATTCAGATTTTCTGCGCAGTCTGAACTTAATAGTCCTGAGAAGAATTAAGCATGTATAGCTGCAGTGTAAAGTGTTGAAGACATTCCTCTAGTGTGTTGTTGCATTATATGCATAGCAATGTGGTAACCTGAAGATCTGGGTTAGATTTCTGGTAACAACACGCAACATTGGCTGAAATATTAGGTTTCTTTCAGGGAGGAAGTCGAAGAACGGATTTTCCATTTGTTGGTTAAATGAGCTAATAATTGCGCCACAAGAGCGCAAGTGAGAAAATCTTCTAATTTTTTATATCCTTATATATATATCACGCACTTATTAGACGACAGGGAATTTCGAAAGATATCTAGTTTACCAAAAAGAAGAATTATTACCAATGACATTTTTAGCCTGGGCTATTAATTTTTGAGTTAAGAGGCATGAAACTTTAATTACGTCTCTGCTAGTCTCTGCTCCCTGATTTTGTCTGTTTAGTACGCTAATCAACACATCGCAAGAATACATTTTTGTAACTCCTCATGACTTACAACTAAAGTTAAATTATACAATTCAAAAAATCGAATAACTTCTAGATGATAACATTAATAATCAGACGATTACAATTATCATTAAACGAATTCTCTGAAACAGGACACCTGGTTGATTGTAGGATAACTGAGATTCGTGCTTTACCATGGGATCAACAGGCGCTGGTCTTCGACTGCAATTTGCTGTGAGTAAATTACATTTCCAAAGTGCAATAATTCTTCAGCATCATTGCTTGAGTCGCTTTCTAAGAGCGAATTCATAACTCTTAGAATTAGATCTTAGGCGATAATTCGCTCATAGGAGATATTTGCCTTTTTGACGATATGCTTGCGATGAGTTAGTTACTGATGATTACTTTCTAAAAATGTAGTTTATAGGCGGACTTGAAAGATGAAGGTTAATGACTTAATGCATTTCAAGTAATGTTAATAACTTAATGCTTGTGAAAGCCTCGAGGAGAAGACAGAAAGGAACATAATCCGTTCGTGCATTGGAATATTTCGTCGTCAGTTGGAAAATTTGTTCAACAAGAAGGACATGTTTATTTATATAATCACATTAAAGTAACTTATCAGTCTCTAACAGCTAAATAGAACTTTTTTAGCCTCCTTCAAATATAAAATTGTGTTAAAATTTCGCAGGCAGTACGGCATCTGTCAATCCGCTAAGCATGTGTTTCAGTTTACCTAATCAACTTTTAAATGCTCTTCGCATATTTTTAATTTGCATAATCTTCTGACTTGAGCGAATAGTGTATCAAGCAAAATTAGCAGATCGTTTAAATTAAGTTAAACCATTAGTAAAGATAATTAAACTTAAATGTAAAGATAACTTAAAGATAATTTCCACAATGTAATGTTCGGGAGTAGACTTTTTTTGCTGTTGTTGTCCTTTACGCGGTTTTAAATTACGGTGTTTGGGAAAACTCGAGACCCAGTTTAAAGAACCGACTTTCTTAAAACTTTGGATACATACATATTTGTAAGGACGCACAATACTTCGTAACTTTCAAGATTAGACAGAGTTTAAGTAAAAGTAACACGCCGTAAAATAAATATTAGAATCTCAAACAACAATAATCACCGTTAATGTTTTGAATTTGCAATACTTGTTTCAAAGGTTTTTACTACAGAATCTTC
Organism: Stegodyphus mimosarum; assembly: GCA_000611955.2. NCBI lineage: Eukaryota > Metazoa > Arthropoda > Arachnida > Araneae > Eresidae > Stegodyphus > Stegodyphus mimosarum. Next base: position 297,225 of record KK114570.1, read on the forward strand.
TTCTTCGGCTGGAAGGGTGAGCATGACGGAAGACAAGATGTTGCGTGAACTTCATTCCAAACCAAATATTATCGATTCAAAAGTCGACAAAGGTGCCCATCGTCATGCACAAAACAATTTACATGCATGGCGTTTCTAAACTCTAAAACGAGAGCTCATACAATTTGATCTCTAAGTATCCTTTATCTTCGAACCTTTCAAAAATAAAACTGCGATGAAATCTTGGCAAATCCTTCCAAATTCATAAAGTGGAACCCCATTGTTAACCCAATTTAGGCACTGCCTCTTACCCGCTATCTAAATATTTAGTTTCTAGGTTTTCGCCTTTGGTAGTTAATAATAGTTACACCATAAAAAATTAAAAGTTTTTAAATAAATTAAGAAAGTATTTCTCCTAGAAATTTCATTAATGTCTCTTTGATATAATATCATTATTCACAAATGTTCAAAATGCCTAAAACGTAGAATTCGAGAATTTCATTTTTAATATATCGGATTGAGGAGTTAATTCCTCTTACTCGACTTTGATTTTCGAAATAAGTATTATTATTTTATAAATACATTATTATGAAACCAAATTATTGAAATAATAAACTTCCCTGTTTGGGTCGACTATGTTGAAGATAACTTTACTTTGTTTGACGGCATTAAATAGGATTTAGATAACGTTCTGTCAATAATGAATTCCCTTGATTCTGCTATTCAGCTTATTTTCTAAGTTGAGACATCCAAGTCCCTTCTGTTCCTCTATATCTTGTAACGCGAAATACATCTAATTTCAGTACTACTGTGTACGGTAAACCTTCATATGGCCACACTTCAAATCCTGACGTTAACTTAAAGCAGACGTTAACTTATTTTTTTTCTTTTGTTTTCCGAGCACTCAAAGTTTGTTCCTCTAAGTCAGCTCCTGATCCAAGAATTAAACTACTTAAAAGCTTTGCTATTGACAGAAGTTTTCCGCTAGTCTTATTGACCAAGAAATTAAAAAATTCTCATCTCAGCACAACAAAAAATACTCTCTTGTTTTAGTACATTATAAGAATTCTGAAGTCGTTTCTATTTTCCCCTCTATTAGCTATAAAATTGCACAGAAGCTTAACTTTCGTGTGGTTTTTTCTCTTATCAATAAAATTCACAGCTCCAAATTTAAAGATCCCATTACAGATATGAACTCCTGAGGTATATACACTACTCCTAACCATTTTGTTTTAATATACATCGGTCAGACTAAGACAGCCTTAAAACTTCCCACTAAGGAAATGTGTTGCTCAACAGTGTTGGACAAAAAATCCTATTTTCCATTTTTTCGCAGGCAAAATTATAGGCATCCACCGTTGGTAAATTATATTTTTACAGGCATTTCACGTTCATAAAAATCTTTCAGTTCTCGTTAATGATCTAAATTTCAATTCGTATTTACCCTTAGCTTTGAAAGAAATTATTTCGTAGTTGGCTTCATTTCTCACTCATAGATGGCTTCTGCAGATAGGTTTTCGTGTTTTCTTAGAACTTTCTCAAATTTTCCAGTCTGTTGTTTTCATTGGTATCGCGTGAGAGCTTGTTTTTCGTCATTTTCACTCTTGCAGCTGAAGAAAAAGGTTTTGTAGTAAAACCTTCAAAATTAGTATTGCAAATTCTAAAACTTAACGCTGATTACTTCCAATAATTAGATGCAGAATAGTTTTACGTAATGTTGAAAAGGTATTTTTACTAATATTTTACCAGACCCCCTCCTTAGCAATCATCTGTATGACCGCTTATTTGCTCCAATAAACGAATAGAAAATAGATTTTCTGAATGAATATTTTATGGAATTTCTAATGTGATTTACCGAATTTATGATGATTTTTTCTGAAATCGTTATATAAATTACCAATAATTATTGGTTGCTTTTAACCACTGATTTAAAAAAAATCAAAAATGTCAAAGAGGAATTCGAGCAACCTGAATATTTTGAACTACCGGATGAACCGGAAGACCTTGAAAGGAAGGTGAGCCATATATTTAGAAAGTGATTTTTTTAATTTTATCTCTTCTTTCTCAAAACTCAAAAGTGCAAATTAAAATATATAAAATAATTCTTAACACAGACGATTTAAATTACGCATTATAAGGACAAAATTTTATTTTTAAGTATCACAACGTTCTTGGTCACAACGCAAACAATTGTAAGAAATGCAATACATAAGAAGGTCTACATTCAGTTAATTTAAATTGATTTGACAATTTTGACCTAAATTCTCCCACTCATAACAGCCTTAAGATTTTATTTTTAATCACATATAATCAAAAATGCTGCAAAAATTATATTCTTACGTTTTAGTGCATTTAATAATAATTTGAAATTTAGTGATGTAACAGTAATTTGAAGTGTAATTTTGAAAGATTTTCTAAACTTTATTAAATAGGAAAGTCGATTACATTAAGCAGTCCACGTCTCACTCATTTCGGATAATCCATACTGTACTGCAACTGTGACTTCCATTTTGTACTTGTACATTTCTTAAGTAATATTCTTAACTCATACCTGGCATTTCTTCTAAGAATGTGCCCTGTCAACTTTCACGTTTAGCAAAAATGAGTTCAGAGAAATAGGTCACTTATGGCACAACATTTCAGATAAAAATAAAAGGCGTAAACAAGGATTTTGTTCTCTCTTTGGGTGGCGGCCAAACACCAGATACTTTCGTTTATATGTAAGCGTCAAACTGATGAACGATTACACTTGCATAATATGCGACTTCCTTCATGTACTATGTTGATGTGAAACAGCGAGCTTTTCACTGTTGCCAAAAGCTAAGAATAAAATTCTGCTTGTTGCCGCTCAGCACCTAAAGCTTTTACCGAGAAATGTTAAAATTTGCTAACAGTTGTTAAGGTAAATTACTTAAAACAGTATGCCTACGAAAGCTCTTTCCGATAATGTCAGGATAATAATATTCAAACTGGGTTCTCCGACTATTTTGTAAACAATTATACTTTTTCCTCGGCAGATTTCACTAATACCATATTTGCAAATATGCAAATCATTTAAAAAACACTCGTTTAAATATCTGGCACAAGTTTTTGAATTGCCAACTTATGGAACAACAATGTATTTTAGGAAATAAGAAGATCTGAGTAATAATTTTCATATATTTATCTCACGGAATATTTGTATCTGTCGTAGTATCTAACTTCAAAAGGTAGCGCACTAAATGAATGGACATAAAAACAACAACATACAAAAAAGAAGATTGAAAGATCTGAAAGCTTTCAGATTTTATTTTAACGTTTTTTGTGTTACCTGTATTAAATATGTTCTTCGCACTTAAACCACATAAAATTCAACTCAACAGCAATATCAAAAATACTTAAAATCAGCATATATTTAGAATTTTCGACAGGCAATCTCGCGCGCTGGAGATTTTTTTTCTCTGTACAGTGTTGCTATTGCTCGCTTTGAAATCGTTGAGTTTGTTAATCAAAAATTTGTTAAAATTTTACAAAATGTAAAATAGATAATAAAACAAATTCGAAAGTCAAAATTCGGGCTTTTGGGTGGAGGATTACGTTATTCAAAATTTGATGACTCTAGGTACCGTCGTTTTTGAACAATGCAAGAAACATACCTAACATACATATTATCCTTTACTTAATTTCTTTTAAAATAATACAGGATGATAATATTTGGTGGCAACAATTTGAAAATTGATTCAACCTTTTACAGTAATTCAATGCAAAATCCCATTGTTTTGACAATTACATTTGAAATTATTAAATGAACTTTAAAACTGTATGAATATTTATTAATTTTGTGTTTAATTATAGTAATTAAAATTTTGTATAAATTAAACATGCCGCCCAACCGATATAGTGGTTAGCGTCGCTGATTGCCGTGCCGAAGGGCCCGGGTTCGAATCCTGGAGAAGGCACTGATGTTTGTAAATGTATAGTATCCGTGCGGCATGAGGACATTCTAAATATGCGAGCCGAAATTCTTCTCGAGAGTTTGGTGATAGAAAAAGAGGAGTGGGATACCCTCGATCCCATCCCTTCGGGGTGCTCTCCATCAAAATTTGGAATGGAATTGAGCTAAACCGCACTGTCATCTGTAAGGTATTCAAGGCCGTTGCCAACGACAGGCGTGTCTTGCGCTTCTTACCACTAGGAATTTTGTGCGCTTGGGCTGACTATAGGTCAGAGAAGTGAGCATTAGTCAACAACAACAAAATAAATTAAACATAAATCAGGGAGCGATCATGAGAAACTGGATGCCATGAAAAATAACGTGTTTAACGAACAAGATTTTAACTCCTTTTGTTATGTTTGTTTAACTTATTGATAATTCCTTAACTTCTGAATAATGCTTTAAGTTTTTAGTAAAATAAATTCTATTCTTAAATTATTTATACTTTATTGTACGTATTGTAAAGAATTAAAACCATACGCAGGTTTTGCCCCTTCCCTCGTTCACTTTATATCAAAGTATTTTTCTCCTTAGAATATTTTTTCATCCTGTTTCAGTGTACCAAAAATAAATAAATAAATAAAGGTTTTGTTAAGAAAACAGTACGATTTTGCGCTATTTTGGCAAATTTTGAATTTCTCTCACGTCTTCTTATTTTTCAATTTGAAAGCCTTCAAAAATATATTATTAAATAAGTTTAACTCTTTTCTCGTAATGCTTAATTCCTTTTTCTTTACAGTGTTAAGATTTGAATACATAAATTTCATTTTCCAGTCGCATTTGTTTTACAAAAGTGATCAGTACATTTTCAAAAGTCTTTCTCCAGCATCAGAAACATTCTAGATATTTTCCGTCAAATTTTCTGCAATCTCGATTATTTGTACTTTTGTTTCATAGGAATATGTTCAGATAACCAGAAACCATGTTAGACTATAATTAATTCAAGGATTAAGTAGCATTACCAGATATTCTGTTTGAAATAGGCTTAATTAAAGTAATAATAAAGTCAGCCGCCCAGCCGGGATAGTGGTTAGCGACACCGACTGTTGCACCGAAGGGCCCGGGCTCGAATCCCGGAGAATGTATAGAGTCTGTACAGGAAGTGGACTACCGAAATGTGCGGTGAGCCGAAAGTCCTCTCGAAAGGTTGAAGGTAAGGAAAAAGGAGTGGGAGACCCTTGGACCCCTTTGCCCTCTTCAAAATTGGAAGCAGTCACACTGTTACCTGTATGGTGCTCAAGGTTCTTGCCAACGACAAGCGCAGTCTTGCACTCCGTGCCACGATAAATTTCGTGGGCTTGTTCTCATATTACTCTCTCACAAGTGAGATAAGTCACAACATAATAAAGTGATCATAAATTTATAGAATTTTCGTTTTTTCTTCTTTGGGAGAGGGCAAGTTGTTTTACATTAATGTTACGAGTATTTCGACAGCCATGCTGACATTCCTTCAGACAAGATGGCAAACTCTAGTAAATATGTTGCTATTAAATTTGAACTCAATTTATCAGCTCATATGGTCTAACACAGGGTTATTCAGCCTTTTTACATGTAAAGCCACTTCAAAATTTTGCGTGAAATTTGCGGCTAAAGATTGTCGCGTGTTTCTCAAAAAGATCGAAACAAAAAGATCAGAAATGCACCGTAAAATTAGATATTACAAATTTATATTTTAATAATGATCTAATTTTGAACAATGTTTCATCGTTAGAAGCAGTACTCAGTTAATGCAGAATCTGGCAAATGATTTAATGTAGTTAATCTCACATAATTCTGGAAAAATAATCATCTGTTGAAAGAATTTTGAATTTGTTCTTGTGGTTTTCTTCCTCCAAACTGTAGCAATATTTGCCAGCAACTAGAAAAATGATTCGAAGGACAAGTCTCGAGATACTTGAAAAGAAATTTGAAAAAATATACTTTATGCAAAGCGTTCATAAATGTACGAAAGCTCTCTTCATTTTGGATCTCCGCTAAATTCACCTACAAATCTGCTTCCATTTATCCTCTCCTTCTTTGAAATATCCAGGTGAATATTTATAAATTTGTTTCAGGAATTTTCAATCACTCGGATGAATATTTTATTGTTCGTTATCTCAAGCAATTTCGTTTGATATGAAAATGAAACGGACAACTTTAATCACAAGCAGCACGTTTTAACTCAATTTTGATGTACATAAACAAATTGAAATTATTGAATAATTTTTCCTATCAAATAATTTCACATTTAAGTCTTCCAAATATCTAGCAATGACTGATAGGAATATAAAATTATTCAACTAGTCCTTAGTTATAACACTTGCATACTTTTATTTTGTTTCTAAAAATAGATCTTCAAGAACAGTGTCCAGAATCTAACCTAAATAGCCGTTCTTTGTAGTTAGAGAACATGGTTGGAATAAAATCATCACATCATCGATGAATTGCCTTAAGAGGCATTCAGACGACGGTATAAAGGGCATAAGTGGTTTAAGCAGAGCTGCGTTGCCAAGCAACCAGTCTGGGCTACTTCACGGCCCATCAGCGGCCGAGCGGTAAAGACGCTGAACACTGGTAGTTCGGTCCGAGGTTCGAATACCGCGAACGGGCTGGCTGCATGGGCGTTTTCGTGGTTTTCCCAATGTGTAACGGCAATACGAGCCAGTTTCCCTTAGAAAGTCCTCCACGAAGGCATCCCTCCCTTTAGGCAGATAGCCCTCGTGTGCTTTGCCATAACTGAATAACCTAACCTAACCTAACCTGGGCTACGTCACAAAATCTGATTAAGGGCTCTTGGTATAAAGTTCGAAGTTTTCAACTTTATGCCGACTTGGAATAAGCCTCGACCAATTAGAGCAAATGCCCAAAATCTGAATGGGAAAACAGAGCGGGAAAGCTGTAGGCACGTCCACGTATGCGCAAATTTAGTTTCTCTAAGTGAAAGCGGCTTAGACCTTGTGTCGCAGGTGTGAACGGAATTCCCGCATTTTATTCCCTGTGACTATGCCTGTGAGACATTTACTTCGCCGTCTGAACGCAGCCTTAATTATGCAAGAAAAGCTTTTGAACTGTACGTATATCTGATGGATGTTAAACACTTGATTATGGAGAAAAACACTTCCATTATGTTTCATTCCATTACATGTTCAAGCTCTAATTTGCGGTCGTTCTTGGTGAACGAATCAAATTTCGTGATTAAACTTTTAATCTATAAACGTTTATTTAGTGTAAGGCTCAAATATTTGAAATTATGTATCGTTATAATTGCTAAATCATTATCTGGAGAGATTTGACGACACGTTTAAGGCATTGATGCAAAACTTCCATATTTTTAGTTGCCATGTTTTGAGGCATGTGCAGTGTCACTAATAGTGTTTGTATAGTTTTATCTGAAAATTGGTATTTCTGAAGATTTAATTGCTCTGTAAATTGTTTGTTTTTAAATTAAACCAGAATTATTTTTAATTTCCGATACTAGTTGGAAGGCCGAATTAAAACATTTGGTGGGCCGCATGTTTCGCAAGCACGGTCTAAATGTTTGAGGCTCTCTGTATAATCGATATTACTTCACCGTAATAAACTTGATGTTTTGTTTTTGTCTTCATTTTCACTTTGCTTTCTTCTGGTGGTTTCTTTTAACAAAAATACCATGATCTGATAAAATCCTGTAGCCTTCAACGATCAGGTGTTTCTCCATCTACATTAACTTCTGTGTTTAATCCACGTGCATTTTAAAACTCTTGAATACCAGAAATAATTTCAGGGAGTTCCGATTTTGTTAGCTCTTCGTCGGCTACTTACTTTAAAGTATTAAGTATAAGTTTTATCAAGCTACGATTTAATTAACATTAAAATGTTTTACTTCATTCCAAAGTTTTACGATGAACTTCGAGATTTAAAAAAAAAAAGATTATCTTTCCAAATTTTAGAAGTTTTTTAAATCTAATTCTAGCACCAGTTTGAGAAGTTGTAGTAACAAGGTAATTTTGAAGCAGAAGGCATGAAAAACGAGGGACGCTCTCGCCAGAACCTCTCGAATACTCGTTAAGTGTGCTACTGGTGCACCACGAAGGCATGCAGAAAGAAGGGAGAAAATACCATGATCTGATAAAAATAATCTCCAATTAATCACCCAATACAAACCAATCCCAATTAATCCCTTAATACTGTTGATGAAGAACTATCACCCACCACTTTGTTTTAGTTCGAAAATCACTGTAGAGTCATTAGGATTTTTCCAGTGAGAAACACGAAACATGAGGGATGTCTTCGTAAGGACTCGAACCTAGACCTTTCGAATACGTTCCGAGGGTGCTAACTGTTACACCATGAAAGCATGCTGGAAGGAGGAAGGAAATTCCTTATAAACGTTTTAGGAGGATAATGAACAGATAATCCTCTTATTGCATGAGCACGTTTTAGTGCATAAGATTATACTATTTTGTGAGAAACGGAATTCATGATGTCCTATCGAAATATACATGGTACTCAACTTTTAAGGTTAAATATTTTTAATTTTAAATTTCAGGTTCATGTTCTTCTCTTCTTTATATTAATATAAAAATTGATTGAGAATTATCTTAATAAAACATTTAACTTCTTTTCTTCATAATTAATGTTTTTTCTTTGCGGACAAAATGCATCGTGAAAAACCTTTTAAGAAATCTATATGCGTTATACGAGGGTTGGAACTTTAATAGTGGCAACACAGCTGAAAAAACGCTACGCAACAAAACCAAAGAATATCGCGTATACCACACGTGAACTACATACCTACCTTACCTCTCAGCAAAAAGACTCGTCCTGCCTACGTCACGCGCATGCGGGGTGACGCGAAGAACGGATCCTTGTATTAGCTCGCGGTCTAAAGTAAGGGTTGTCAGGATGTTTTCAAAACAAGAATAACGATGTTGGATAAAAGTTGAATGTGCCAGAGGTCGTACAGCACGACAGTGTCATCAAGGGCTTCAAGAGGCTTTCGGGGAATCTGCATTGCCTTACAGAACCGTAGCAAGATGGGTGAAAGCATTCAATGAAGGACACCCAAACGTGGCAGACATGCTGCGGCCAGGTCGTCCGAGTGTCAGCGATGCAGACGTGCAAGCTGTTGCCGCACTAATGGACAGTGATTGCCGCCAAACGATTCGTCAGCCGGCCGGACAAACAGGATTAGCGCCTACGACTGTGCTGCACATTCTGAAGGAACGCCTGTCCATGAGAAAAATTGCTTCACGATGGGTTCCACATCAATTGACGGAAATGCAGAAATGGCTACGATACGATGCTGCCCGAACCCACCTGGAGCGCTATGAGCGCGAAGGAGATGCTTTTTTACGCCGTATCATTACGCTGGATGAGACTTGGGCCCGATTGTACCAGCCAGAACTGAAACGCCAATCAAACGAATGGCGTCATCACGGGTCACCACGACGTTCGAAATTTCGTCAGAACCCCAGCAATGTGAAAGTTATGGTGATTCTCGTGTACGACTGTGATGGTGTCATCCTAACGCATACCGTTCCCCCACAGCAGACCGTTACTGCGCAGTATTACTGCTCATTTTTGGAGCACAATCTCCGACCAGCTTTGAGAAAAAAACGGCGACACTTTCTGCAGAACGCTCCTCTCATTTTGCATGACAATGCTCGACCGCATGCAGCGCAAACTGTGACTGATTTGTTCAAGCGATGGAGCTGGGAAGTGCTTTACCATCCACCATACTCCCCAGATCTAAGCCCTTGTGACTATGACTTAATTCCTAAGATGGAGGAACCACTTCGTGGCACTCGCTTCCAAACTGTTCCTGAGATTCTTGCGGCAGTAGACCGGTCCATTCAAACTATCAACAAAACAGGCGTTGCTACAGGTATTCTGCGACTTCCACATCGTTGGAAACGGGTTGTACACAATGCTGGCGACTATATTGAAGGACTGTAAAATATGGTGACATGAATCACTTTTGTATTCCTTGTAAATAAATAGTTGCCACTATTAAAGTTCCAACCCTCGTAATAAAACAGAAAAATTTGGATGCTAACAAATAAAATTTACAGATGTTTCCCCATTTTAATATCAATATCTGAGACGAAGAAAAATCTCTTTTTTTCCCGCCCATTATTAATATACTTCTCAGCAGAAATATCGATGTGCTTTTCTATTGATTTGTTGTTTGCAAATATTTGAATACAGGCACTCATAAATTTGTGATTGCGGTTACGGACAAAGAAAAATCCCTTCTTCATATTATTATTACCATTTTATTTTATCATTCTTTCTGTGGTCGTAGGTGTATCTCCAGCCCATAAGAAATGCTATTTATTCTCTCGATTTTAAGCCCATTAAATATGAATTCCTTTATATGCTTTATTACTACGAGTTCTTTTAATATTTCACAAAAGGATTTTCTATGTCATTAATAATACGAGCATTTCGCTTTTTTTTCTCATTTTTCTGCTCCCTAGATATTTATATCTCGCAATATTGTAAAACAGAGAACAAAATGAATATTTTCTTTACTTTAATTTTCAAATTTTATCAAACAAAGCAAGGGATAACGGCTTTATCTCAGTTGATAAACTTTCGTAAAGCTGTCGTCCTTTGCTGCTTGTTTATTTCAACGGTCCCTATACAACGTTGCAAGATATACCATAGTAACCGCTTTTAAGCGGATGTGACCAGAAATGCGCTATACATAAGAAAGATGCGGAATAGCGTTTCTAGCTACAAATATTTTCCTGGAATGATGTGGTCTTGAAAATAACGAGCCTGGAAGTGTAAAACGGGGATTTCACATAAAAATCGTGTGGGTGTCAGTGAGGAAAGTTTAATTTTACTCGGAAATGTAAAAATCAAACAAGTGCAAATTTAGAAGTCATTGTGACGTTAAAAATGTTTTTAGTACAGTTTTTCCGAAATTTTCTGACCTTTGCGTTATATTTTCGTATATTTACCCTCCAATGGACTTGATATTAACATTGCGTGAAATGCAAGATTTTTAATTGATGCTCGCTGCTTTTTAATAAATGCGGAGTTCTTAGAATGCTGTCATTCGGCAGAGGATAACAGTATCAGTCTATCTTTCAAATTTAATCCTCCTGCCAATAGCTAATTGGATAAAACTGCTAAACACTGCTAAGTAGACCCTTGTTTGAGTCCTGGCAAATGGATTGGTTGCATAAATGTGTTCGTAGCTTTACCCGTATATGAAGATTATGAGCCAGGTTTCCTCAAAAAGTCTTCCACACTCCTTCTGCCGTGTAGATAACCATAAATTATTTAGAGATTTATTACTAATCTAATGAGTCAATAATTGCTTAATAAGCTAAGCAATTCATAATAATAAATTTCAATTCCTGGCTATTTAAATCTTTATTTTATTTTTAATATTCTGTCTAATCGACACCTTTTAAAATGTATAATGGATTCGTAATATGTGCAAATGATAATTTTTAGATTTTGCAAAACTACTGTAATTAATAAAAAATGCTTATATTAACGTAATTTTGCACGTTACATACATATCAAATAAATAAACGAACCTACATATTTTATATGATGAGATACGGGTTTATATGCAGGTACAAATTTGCGTTTTAATTTATTTATAATACGTATTTAGGTTTTGCATATTATGTACTCTACTTTTTATCTTATTTACATAATTTGTTTGTTGCCTGACATGCATAAAACTTTTAAATATTAGTTCTTTTAGATGTTTTTGTGAATTTATTCATGTATAACATGAGAAAATGTGCTTCATGTGGTTTGCTTTCACTGGTTAAAAGAAATACCGGCATTTCAACGAGAAAGCACTATATTAGTAAATTTTAAGTGTATTATTAAAACAATTACATGATTTGAAAAGCAATTTATTTACTGATTCATTTTTAGTCAAAAGGGACAATTTGCCCAGAAGGACTATTAATTTCGTTTTGACATTTTGCGTTGATTCACTAAAAGCGTTGTTTTACTTTTCAAATTTTGCCAGTAAATATTATCGTTCTGTATTATATTTAAAGAAATTAAATAATGACGAATCTGCATAAATGTTTATACGGTTCTCGTATTGTGATAAAACAACGGTACCTAGAGCCATCAAATTTTGAATATTGAACGTTTCCACCCGAATATGGGCATCTGGAAACCCAAATTTGAAATTTGGAATTTGTTTTATTATCTATTTCATAATTTGTAAAACTTTAATGAATATTTGATTAACAAACTCAGCGATTTCAAAGCGAGTAATGACAACACTGTACGAAAAAAAAAGTCATTTTTATCACCAGCGCAAGAGATTGCGTATCGGAAATTCTAAAGGTATGCTCATTTTTGCTCATTTTAAAATTATTTTGCGATATTGCTATTGAACTAAATTTTATAGTTTAAGTGCGAAGAACATGACATTTAATAAATAAAGGATACCTACAAAACGTTAAAAAACGCCCCTTTGGGCGTAATATAAAATCTGAAAGCTTTCAGTTTTTTTTAATTGCTTTTTTCATTTTGCAAATTTCATTTAATATTATTCTTTTTGTTTCGTTAACTCTAAGCTGTAATCCAGAAGGAAAAAAAACTGTTTTCAATATCTTTACGTTATACCCATCCATATCATAAAAGTACAGTTTTTATCCCGTTTTCAAAATGAATTTTTTAAAACGATCTGAACATTTTAATAGCATTTTATAAGAATATTAAGAAAGTTTATGTCATTAGAGTATTTAATAAAATATGTTTCTGCTGAAATTTTGTAATAGCTTTCTCTCTCTCAAAATGTTTTACTAATTGTACCTGTGCACGTCGTAGAAATGTACAAAATTTGGATTATGAATTAGCTATCATTTATAATATATCCAAATGATGATTTTTCGGTACATTTTTGCCACTATTATAATTAATAAAAGATGGTCCTAATACCGTATTCTGCGTATTTTATTACTCAGTGTTTTATTACTTAGTGGTGTCTTTTTTATCGGCTTTAAGCAGTCTACATGTTCAAATGCAGATATTTATAGATATTGTTTAAGGATTAAACACATTATTTATTTCTACTTTTTTCAACCTGAAACAGTTTTTGCGGGCTATGGATAGAATATATTAAATTACATTTTTCGATTTTAAAAAATGTCATTGAATATGCTTCTTGAATGATTTAATAAAGGGCGAGATACATTCACTTACCGATCTTCGCAAGTCCGGCAATCGCAATCCATAATGCAATGATGAAAGGGGTCGAGATGTGAGAAAAATCGACGACAAAAATATTCAAATTTTTTCTCCCTTCTCTCCGACTCTCGTTGAATCCGCGCTGTTCGCTGGAGTGAGCAGAAGACTCGTGAACTTGAGAGATGTAGTCGTCGTTCGACGGAATCGTCTGTCCTGTGCACATCAGCAGAGCAGCACATAAGGTACAGCATATCAACAAACAACGATCCATCTCAGCTTTAACAGTCCATTGCGCAAGTAAATTATATAAAATTTAATGATAGAAAAGTTCTACTCCGGTAATTTCTCGAAAGCAATTCAAATGCATAGCAAAGTCAGCACCAATTAGAAGCTCATTTATTTCTCATCACAAACAAATATTTATGGTAATTATTGAAGCTCTTCAAGAAACGTCGAAGAATACGTTAAAAACGAAACAATAACAAAAACCTTATGACAACTTTCTTCACGTTTTTGGGCCGCATCATAAAAAGATTCCATTTATTAAAAGAAAAAGAAAAAAAGCTTTTTTGTATTTCATATAACGTTTTGGTCATCAGCAGTTAAAATAGCTTATCAATTGTTATATAATCACAGCAGAAAGCTCTTTTATACTATCATAAAAATAACTGTATAAACATGTTTTCAGAATATTGTTCATAAGCCTGAAATTTTCTACCACAGAAGCTAAACGAAATCAGCACCACTTAGAAGAAGCTTGAAATTAATTTCCTGATCCTTGCTGAAAGTTTGCTTTTAGATTTATACGAATTGAAATATTTGTAATAAGCTCCCTGACGGTAATACAATTATAAAAAATTTGAAGTTTTGTCTTCTTTTTGTATAAGCTTTAAGAATGATTTTCGATTAAATATTTCCAGAATACTCTTTGGATATCTGCTCTTGATTCACGATTCGGACGGTAATAATCACAGTGTCCAGAGCGATTATATAGTGCATTACATTTAAAGAGTTTACTAACTGCAATATACGGGCCGTTTGGGTTCGTTCATTAGGTCACTGCCGTACCATGCCTGTTCTGATTTCCTGTCTCTCCCGGTTTCGGGTTGTACCGGATACAGCTGCATCTTCCCGAAGACATCTCTGGCAAAAATGCGAATCGGTATGTTCTGAAGAGGGCAGCACTGCGGACTGATCACGTGACGTCAGGCAGAAGCAGTGACGTCAGGTTGTGTCTCTATTGAGCGAAAATGGGTCCAAAATAGTCGTCGGTAAGTGTAAAGAAAAAATTACTTTTGTGCCTGCGATTAGTTTAACTGTAAAAATGGATCAAATGCTTAAAAGAGAGAAATATGGAGTCTTAGGCTGCTTTGTTGCACTGTTAGACTATACTTAAATTTGCGCACAATTTACACTGTATAAGAAACATTATTTACATGATTTTGATTTAGCACGTGTTAGGGAGAAAAAATACTGCCTGGAAACTTTAGTTTGCAATCTTAAAAAGGAGTTTAGTATTAATATTTTAGGTATTTTGTTTTTTGTTATTAAAATGTAACAATTTAATGAAAGCCAAGCAAAATTACTGAAAGCAAACCTAGAAATTTTGTACAGAGGCAAGAAACAGACGTTAGAATTATCTTTTATTAATTACAGTAATAGTGCTCAATTATCAGTTGGTTATATTATAAATTAAATGCATTTTAATTTAAATCAGCAGACTGCATTATTAAAAGATGAAACGAAGATTTAAATCTCCACGCTTATTGAATTCAAATTGCTGAATATGTTAAGCAATTACAGATTGATTAAATTTGAATGATAAATTAAAGATCTTAGGCTTGTCGAATGGCAGTATCCTAAGAATCGGTTATTGGCAAAGCCCCGAGCGAGATAAATTAAAAATCTTAAGTTTTACAGCGTTTCTAAATCTTGGTCCTCGAAGTCTGTTTTTGTGTTTTATCTGATTGATAAGCGGTATTGAAAATAAAAAACTTTTATTGAATGAAAACGAACTCTTAACTAATATCTCGAATGTCACCAGACTTAAGAAAAATGAAATGCAAAGCAGAAGGTTCTGGACTATTAACTTTACTTCTACATATCTGTGTGAGAAAGGGTTTTTACAATTAACTCAATCAAATTACCGACACCGACTTGATTGTATGTACCAGTCTCAGATGTAAGCTTACTGGCATATATGCAAACCTAGAACACCTGTGCAAAAGTCGCCAGGCTCATCCATCTCGTTAATGTGAGTGTCCGTATTTATTTAATTCTTAGTTAATAAAATTATGTTAATTCTCATAGCCTTGGATTATAAAAAAACAAGTGTACGTTATATTTTATTAACTTGATAATAAAACAAAATTAAAGTAATTTTAATTAATTGTAAAATAGAATTAATTAAAATTACTTCAATTTTGTTACTTCAATTTTGCTTCAAAATTTAAATGGTACTAAAAACGTGGTATGTTATAAACCGCACTTGGGTACCTTGTACTTTTTAACAAAAGAAGATTTAATTATTTAAGAACTCAGTTTCTATTTTTTTCTATTCTAAAATAGAATTAATTAAAATTACTTCAATTTTGTATAGAAATTTAAGCATATTGATAGTGCATATACTAAAAAGTTGCCTTTGAAGAGGACAAGAGTAAAGGGACTCTCTGAACATTCTAGTTTATAAAAGTGGTCTTCACTTGAAAAATGTTTGAGAAACTCTAGCTTACATGATAAATGCATAGTAACATAATGTAAAACTTAATGTTATATTTAATTATTTGAGAACTCAGTTTCTATTTTTTGTATAATTTATTTTAATCATACATATTTGGGATGATAGCTTTCTAAAACTTTCCAGCTAGATTCATTTTTTAAGAAATAATCTTACTCAAATGTAAATAAATAAATCTAAAGGGTTTAGATTTGATTTTAACAATCATCCAAAAGGTCTGTTCTACTGCAAAGGTTTAGTATGGTTTATCATAAGGATTACTAATAGATATGGTCCAGGTGGAAAAGCTAAACATTTAACAGTGTACCAGATGACTATACATTTAGGCTAACATGGAAACGTTCTGTATATCTTCTGTACATCTGAAAAGTGACAATATATACAAATGTAATTCTCTAAATATATTTAATATTTTTAATTAGCTATATATTGAATTTAACCCATTTTTATTTAAATCAATTAGACTAAAAGGTAAAAAAATAATATTCTTAAGAACTGCATCTATTGCTTTTAAATAGCTTTGTTTGTTCATCAGTACCATGCAGATTAAATTTGAAAGATTGCGTTTTGTCGAATGGCAACAGACTCGAATGAAAAGTGAAACAACGCAATGTTGTGTTTCGAGAATAAATGCCCTTTGGGAATGAAAAGGCCAAACTGAATTCCCAAAGATATTATTCTACAGACTGAATACCCTCAGATAAAAAAAGGTATAAAGAAAACATGCAGTTTTTTTTATGCACTCAAGAGTTTTTGTATGCCTAAAAAATGTTAGCAAGCATTAGCTATGACGTCTTTAAACTGAAATAAAATACCGTTTTAAATGATAAAGAATAAAAAGATAAAAATGAAGCTAATTGTTTCGTCTAGCGTCCACTGCAATTGTTACTTCAGTCGGTTTCGAAAGGGATTCATAAAAATAAAGGCGCGAGAACCGTATGTAAAGAAAATCAGAGCGAGATGTGCACAGATGGTGTAAACCTCATCGAAACAGCAGTTTTACTTATCGAATCCAGGAAGGAGCTACACCTGTCGTTTCCTACTAGGCATTGCAGTGAAGAAACCAAACAGGATGCGAAACAAAATGGTGTAAACAAACTGGGAAGGATTTTTAAAGGAAGTTAGCAATGATAAATTGTATTACAAAATGATAATTTTTAGCAAGGAAAAAAATCACAAGAAAGAGAAAACGCATTTATAATATTGCACTGCATTTCTTCACATCAAAAGTTTAGATAGTACTTTTTTATTTTTAATTTGAGTTGTCTTTTTGTTACTACATACATCAGTTTTTCAGGTTACAAAACAATTCAATGCAAACAACACTAGACATTAAAAACGAAAAACACATAATAAATGCATTGTTTGAAAATTTTCTATGTACGTTCCAAGTCACTCAGCGTTTTTTCAAATGGTATCTTTTTTGCGTTTCTTAGAGTAAAGTACTAAACACGATGTAGAAAGCGTATTAAGCAAGCTGTAAAAGAGTGATAAAAAGCATCAAAACGCATTACCGCAAAAACGATTTTTAAGATGGTCCTGATGGGAACTGAAAGCAATTAGCCTTTATGTATCATACGTTAATGTGACTGCATATCTAAACTTTCAAATGTATAAAATTATTATGTCACTGAAAACATTGCCTGTGATGAATCTCGGTGATGAAGCTAGTTTAAACAAAGATTGATAATACCGATAATCGTAGTATCAGTGACAACTATGGCCAAAATGTGGAATTGAATAAAACATAGCTGCAGTTGAAAAATCAAGGACTAGTGGAGAATAATGAACAACTACAAAATTATTCATTTATAGATAGCCATGTTCAGGCCGTAGGTATTCTAACTAAGAGCGCATACCGAAGAGCATAAATAACAGCAGCCAGAAGACGATTGATAACGATGAAGAATATAAAAGCGTTAATGAAAATGAATATACAAAATATTCGTCGGAACATAAGTTAAATGCGCTTGATACTTTACGATGCAATTTTCATTTGAAGAAAGTGCAGCGGAAAATATTTTCCGTGCATTACAAAGATGTGATAATTGTTATGATATTAAATGTTTCTGACGACAATCAAAACAAGCTTAAGCAGCTGATAATTTTTCGAAATGAATGAATGCAAGTTTCTTACTTAATGAGGGACTTACATTAACGTATTTAATTTTGAATTTATATTTCATTTTAATACTATTTAACATTTAAATTTTAAAAACATTTCTCACTATTTTATACCACGTTTTATCATAACCGCCGTTTAGCGAAGTTTTCGGGGGATTCTGCGACTTTGTTAAATAGAGGGTTGACTGTATGTTATGATAGACGGCAGCCTTGCAGTCTTGAATATTTATCTTCATTATAGTTTCTTTTATCAAGAACTCAATCATTAAACGATGTTATTTTCAATATCAACAGATATCACGGACTGACGACATTTAAAAGCCTCTCAAATAATAACACCTACTTGGATATTTGGATACTTAAATTATTCTAGTTTTAGCGCTAAGAATTTAGTTCTTGAAATAACCTAAGCCATGGGAAACCTAATGCATAAAAAGTCAGAGACATGCCCCAATGAGAAGATAAAAAAGAGAGATTGATACCCTAGCCATGGTGATCAGTCTTACAATAATATGGGAAAGAGATGAACATGAGTAAGTATTAACAATCCTTTTTGTACTTCCAAAAAATGATGCAATCATATTATTACAATTCTTCATCCGAAAATATTACATCATACTTAGATCTGAACTTGCTGAATGCCCCAAGTATGCAATAAATAAATCTGCTAGTTTATTTCTACTTTCCCTCAAAATTTCTCTAAGTATCTAAATTATTTTCCAACAGATTTATTGCAGAAAAGCTGTACATATAAGCGAAACTGCGCAGTTCAAATTATGGTCATTAGAAAATCAACTGCATATCTAACTAACAATTATACATATTTAAGCATTATTTTATAATTAAATGACATTTCGGAAGTTATGTATTATGCGTTCCAGTGCAGAAATTTTGTGTGTATGGTGATGTATGTGTAGAGTGGTTTCAAATATAGTTTAAAATCGAATTAGGAGTCTACAATTCGAAAAAAATGGTATAACTGGGAAATTTATATTCAGAGCATTTTAAAAAACTTACTAGCACCGTATTTTTAAAAGGACGAATTATTTGAAAAATTTGATATTAATATTAATCTTATATTAATCAGTCTTGGTTCATCTTACGTAATTTATAAGTAATGGATTTCTTTTAGTTTCATTTTTCTTTCGTAATGGATTTCAGAGGTCTCAAATACAGTGTTACATCTGGAAGCTAATGACTTTCGTAATGGAAAATGGACAGAGGTTTAGGGGAAAAGAAGATTGTAATATTTCTTCTGTATCGTTACTAGATCGCATATTATAAAAAAAACTCATTGCTTTACCACCTGATTAGGAATGTTTCATAAGTTCTTTTATTTTTCCTTTCATTGTGGACCATTTTATGGTAAAATATTTTAGTTTCAATGAGTAATAGGAAAATAGTGAAATAAGGTCAAAGTAGATATAAAAAAGCGGCCATCTTTCTAGCAGATTGAATAGCAGAAAATAATAAAATGAAGACTGTCTTGCATTATTCAATAATAGACAAGTACAGAAGGGATATCTGCCTAAGCTCCATCCCATTTTTATGAGTAAGAAGTCAATTCTGTAAATATAAAGATCTATTACATCTTTTCCTCGAGGACTATATCCTAATTCCTCCATGTATAATAACTGTATTTCCCACTGCCATGGCATCATATTCTATCGCGAAACCGCTCAGTTTTGTATAAGCATTTATGTATACTGTAATTAATTTCGGACAGTTCATTTAACGCTACAAAACATGAGTGATGCCATAAATTAAAAGACGAAATTACAGACATTTATAACATTGACAAATATTTACTTACAGTCTAAAAACTTCCTTTTAAAGTCCTCTAAAATGACAAATTTTATGCTAAAACTACGTTAAAATGACGTATGTAAATGTAAAAGGTATTAATAATAAGAAAAGGCGTACAAATTTTGCGCCTCTGTGCTTAAATAAAAATATTATATTTACTGTTTCCAACACAGAAAATAACTCTTTACAGTTGAATAAGGTTAAAACTCTAAAAAAACTTCAGTTTTAAAAATTCCGAAGTTCTGGCATTCCTTTTTTGAACGTAAAAATATGAAAAACTTTAAATATTAAACCAAGGTTTCAATTAAATTAACAAGTATATAAAAGCGAGGTTTATAGTCCGTCTCTTCATAACTACAAAATTTCATCACAGACATTGAACTTTTTTCTGTATGCAGACGACAGACTTATAAAATTTGCAACCGATGTATTTCAGAGAGTCTAAAAGATATTTTATTTATAATGCTTATTGTGTAAAATAACACTTGTTGCAAAATTCTATTACAGATGCCTTTAGGCAGAGAAAGATATTAAAATGGATGCATTCTTTTACATTAAAATTCCATTTGTTTAAGCATTTTGAAACAAATACTTTGTTAAAATTCATTCAATAGCCTAAGATTTTGCCATGAAAAAAGCTTGTTTACGTTTGCCTTTCAGCTTTTTCCAAGTATTAAATAACCTGAACTATATATAAAATGCTGCTAAATACAATTCTATACTAATATATAGCGATACATGATAAGAAAGGTTAATTTATTAGCATTTCTTTCTATACATATATTAATTTTAAGAAAGTTATCAAGCAATAAAATTTCAAGGTAACGCCATAAAAATGTAATTTTCAGTGTTACATGCATGAATTGTCTGACTAGAACTTCAAGAAAATTTGATTAACTGTGTAAACGTTGCGTGTGTATAAAATAGTCAAGTATTGTGCTTCGGATATAAGAGCTGTAAAAGCTATAATTAAATTTAAAATTACATGAAAGTTTCGAATCGTCACTTTTCATTGCCATAGTTACAAGTATGATGACTATGCATGCATTACTTTTTAAATACATAATTATCCTTATTTATAAACTTAAACGCCCAGAGAGGCCTTTTTTTAACATTTTGTGTTTTACCTTTATTTATTAAATATCATGTTCATCGCACTTAAACCACACAAAATTCAATTCAACAGTAATATCACAAAATATTTAAAAACATCATATCTTTAGAATTTTCGATAGACAACCTCACGCACAGGAGATAAAAATATTTTTTTCCATAATGTGTTGCCATTGCTCGCTTTGAAACTGTTCAGTTTTTAGTCAAAAATTCGTTAAAGTTTTAGAAACTATGAAATGGATAATAAAACAAATTCAAAATTCAAAATTCGGGCATCCAGATGCCCATGTTCGGGTGGAGAATTACGTTATTTAAAATTGGATGGCTCTAGATACTGTCGTTTTTTCACAATGTGAGAAACATACATACAGATTCATCATCATCTAATTTCTTTAAATATAATACAGGGCGATAATTTTTGGTGGCAATAATTTAAAAAGTGATTCGCCGTTCACAATGAAACGCCACAAAGTGCCATTTTCAGACTAATAGTCCTTCTGGGCTACCTCCCCTTTGGGCTAATAATAAACTTTATTTTATAATAAGAAAAGGTGGTAAAAGTAGTTATTTTTATTGAAGAATAAAAGGAAAATATTTATAGGACATTTATTTATTTATTGATTACTATTTTCTTATCGGATGAAATTTTTGACCAAAAATAATCTGTAATCGGCTTATAAGTTTTCGGATTGGAAATTTTAGCAGATTTTAATAACATAAATAACCTCCTAAAAGAATACTAATTTGTTATTTTTCCCGGCCACAGCAACGTAACTAATTCAATAATAACAATATTTGGTTATATGATCTTATGTATGCCTATTACTTCCGATATATATTCGTCTATAATGTCGGATCTATTATCCCATTTTCTGATAAAAGAGAAATAGTTAAAGAAGACTAAATTTACTCCCATTTCTAAAGGTCATTCGATTGTCTCTTTGGAATTCAGTAATATCGAAGAACTCTACGGGAAATCCCTCGCGTTCTAATGCTGTTAATTTCCTGTCCAATTTCCAACCGGAATTATTTGGTGATTCTGCGAGGAGGATTATCGAGAATTAGTTGGGAAGAGCAGGAAATTAAAGGCCTTCTCTCAAATCGCACCGTAGTCGCCTATTTCTCGGCTAAAACCTTGAGTTAGTGGCGTTGTTTCGGTGCTGCATAATCATATGGATTTCAGAAATGCTAATTAAATAGTTTAATCATCCCTGAATGTGGTTTAATTAATTTCTTGAGAATTATCGTGCTCACTTTCTTGTATGCTTAACTACACTATAAAATAAATAAATGATGAAGTCAAAATGGAGACATAGATTATATTCCACAGTTATTTATTTTTTGTATTTCATTTGTCATATATTAATTAATCATTGACCTTTCTGAAATCGCAGGTAACCTCTTGTGAGCATAGATATTATAGCGTACAATTTTATGAAAGTAGAGTTCGATTCCATTTTCCATTTAAATGTCATGGATAGAATAATCTAGTCATGACATATATCTCTTTGCCCCATCCTGAAAACTTCTATAAAAAACAAACCTGAGATTAGAGAACAGAGGGAAATTAAACACAGACAAGATTGCAAAAACAGTGGTTAAAGTTACAAAAGGCTTAGAAATTGAGAAACTAAGCAATACAGCAATAAAACGGACGAAATCGAGAGATATCTCAAAATTGTGCTTTTCGCATCTGTATCGTATTTTCAGGTACCCACAGAATCTTCTCCGTGTCAAAAACTAGTTTCATCGGTCGTCTTTCACCATACCAGCTTCGATTGTTCATTATTCTATTGTATAATGAAGGTTTTGCTCTATTATTTCCATTTTTAATCCCATCGATCCCTAGATAGAACGAACATTCTTCGCATAGAAATCCGCAAATATTGCATTATAGAAATTTCTTTGCATTATAGAAAATAAAGATGCTTCAGAAAGTATACATTACATCTGAGAAACTCCGGCTAAAAGTGTCTCCAAGAGTGTAAAATCGTAATCAAACATTAATCAATTTCTATTTGTTTTTATTTATTCACAAAGTAAATTACTTTTGCATTTTTTTACAAGGTATGATAAGATTGTCTCCCATATGTATGCTTGGGTACATAAATCGATGACCTAACACTACATGTTTCTTTGTCTTTTCTTAATGTTGAATTATTTTGAAGATTTTGTCTACCCGAATGGCTAAATAACCAGCAGAAACTGCTCCTACGATGAAGATCTAAGTTCGAGTTCTGGGTAAGACACTGACGTTTAGCGACTTTTGTGTATTTTGGAAATGACTCACGTAAAATTCATGTGACTGGAAAACAGAATGTGTGAAACTTCGAGTTTTAAATATTGGATGTAAGAAGAGGGCTTTGAGAATCTTAGATTTCATACTCCTGGACCTGACCAATGGTCAAGTGATTAAGATTGATGGATAGTGGTAGTCTGATCCGGGTTCGAACTCAGACGAACAAGCTAGTTGCATTGTTTTTTTCGTATTTTTTCCAAGTGTAATGTGAATAGAGTGACTTTCCCTTAGAACGTCCTCCACTAATGCATAATATGCTTTGCAATACTGAAATAACTTAGCCTTATCCACAGGAGATATTCTCGATTAAAGCCGGATAACACTGAATAAATATTGGATGAGTTAAACAATTCTACCCCTTTTGAAGATGCAAATGGCGATAGGATGATTTATATCTCAGATGACACTGTAAGATAGGAATTATCTTTTATCAACAAACACTGGGGCAAAGAACATACATAGCGTCTGAATTTATTATTAGAGGAATTAATTCGCCTTGCTGCTTAAGGGTAAGCTATAGGAGCACAATGTTTACTGAAAAGTGTCGATGATAGCGTGTGCCATCAAAGGCTTCAAAAAGTAAGGAATAGAGACAGTGTAGTTCTGGACATTCACCAGGGTTTTGTATTTAAACTGTGTACCAAGCGAAAGGAAATGAACCGCATCTAATCGTAGAAAATTAGTAAATACATATCAACAGCTGAAAGACGGCTGCAAGTACAGGGGTTACTTCGATCAAAGTCTTCCACACAACCTTTCTTCTTAGCAGTAAGTGAAGTGACACGTTAGTAGTGTATCGTATGTTAACCTTTGAAGAACTATCAACGCAGTGACGTCAACGGAATTTCAGAACTGTTCCATCAGTCTAAAAAGAACGGTTGTATTCCTAGAAAAATGTACGGTGGGTTTTCAAGAGAATAAGAAATTGGTATGTAGCAAAGTGATAATGATGATTTCTGCTGAAAGAATTAATGGACTTAACCTGAGAAGTATTGCTCCACCGTCGACTTTGCCTCTATGGATTAAGAACTCTTTTGATTGTTGCAGAACAACTTCTTTCTTGAAGCTTCAGTCATAAGGAGGAAATTTAAGGCATTTAAGTTCTTTTGATTTGTTATCAAATTGTAAGTGGAAGTATAGAGGGTTGCTATTTATATTTCTGGCCTAATCATGAAAAAACAAATGTGTATGATCGAAATTGGTTTTATTGTTTTTCAAAATATTCCCTATGAAGATCAATATACTTTTGCATGCGTTTGAATCAATTTTTGAAGCATTTCAACTCTGATTGAGTAACTCCAAAACATGCGTTTTGAATCAACCGCTTCTTCGGGTGTCGTAAATTGCTGACAACGTAGTTTATTTTTGACGTGCAGGAGTTAAAAAAAAGTCATTGGGTGCTAAATCAGGGCCGTACGTGGGATGACCCATCAGTTCGATATTTAGCCTCTTTAGAAATTCCTTTGTTTGAGCCGATATGTGACGGCTCGCATTGTCATGATGAAAAACGATTCGCCTCTTCTGCTTTTTTCGTATTTCACCGATGACTTCTGCCAAACAAATGGGCGTATACCACTCGGAATCGATCGTCCTATGTTGCTCTAACGCCACTGTCGCTATGTGACCAGTAATGCCAAAGAAACAGGCAACCATTTGCTTCGACGTGCTTCTTCCGCGAATAACATTTGTTGGATTTGGCTCGTCTTAGAAGACCCGTATAGTCGACTGCTGTTTTATTTCGGGCTCATATGCATAGATCCATGATTCTTCACCTATGTAAATGTTATACACAGCCTTTGATGCAACTTGATGCAGTTTTCTAACATTTCCTTGGACCAATCGACACAAGCTTTCTTTTGAGCGTTTGTCAGATTATGCGGGATCCAACGCGAACAAATCTATTTTACGGCCAAATGTTCATGTAATATCTTACAGATGCTTGTCATACTAATGACCAAAGATACCTCAATCTCGCGATATATGACATGATGATCTTGCTTTATCATTTCACGCACAGCATTGACAATTTCTGGCACAACAACTGATTCTGAACGATCTTTACGGAATTCGTCCTGGAGCGAACGTGGATCGCGATTGATTTTGTTCTACGATTTTTTTGCAGAGCTGTAGGATGATGCTTTATCGCTGTATGAAGAGTTAAGTTCATCGAAACACTTTTATCTTGATAATCGACGTCGAAAGTTATGAAAAATATTCAAATGAAAATGTTTACGTGTTAATTCCATTTTTTGCCTGCGATGAATTTTCAGTTTACTGTAAACAACGCAAATCACTCTAAAATGGCAAAACGTTCTGAAGAAATTATAGTTAAAAATATCGAACTTTCGATTGGAATCGTCTGCAGTCGCCCAGAAACGCTTACGGTTTTCAAAGTCAGAAGTATAAATAGCAACCTTCGTATATACGATCAACGGTTGTGAAGATTAAAACACGTTTAGCACCTTAAGCACGTTTGTGGAAACGGTGTATAACAACATAACGTATATTATGTAAATATGCAAAGTGCTGTATATCGAGTGCAAATATGTTACTGTTGCATATATGTAGTGCATACTGTTGTAATACACAGCATCATACCCAGAGTGTGCATAATTTTAGATTTGTTTAATTTTTTCTCCATCCAGAGTTTCGCAAGCTCACGTAAATTATTGAATTCACTATCAGTCTCGTTTTTTGAGAAAAGAATCAAAACTTCCTCGCGGGAATTGGCATAAAGCTGCAGATTAATTATTAATGATGGCATGCATTGACTTATTTTAGACTGAAAAGAATTTCTTCCTCCCACTTTCCAAATGAATATGCAATAAATAGCGCGTGCCATTGAGCAAAATTCCTTTCTCTCTCTGCATCATTGAACTTGACTTTAAGAAAATCAAGTCTGCGTCTAGTTTAAAAAAACAGTGAACCTGAAATTAAGGTAAATGAAATGAAAAGTAAGAAAAACTTTATTAAGCATTTGAAGAATGCGATACCTTGTCAGTGCAACAGAATCACCCTTTTTGTATCGCTCCATTTGTTCGAAGTCTAAGAATTTCATTCGAATGCATTTAGAAGGCTTTTCTTTAATGTTTCACAATTTACAAAACTCTAAAACGTAGCATAGCAACCAGAAATTTTATTTTTTCGTGATTTTATTGAAACCATTTTTTTCTATGCATTCAATGAATGCACAAGCAAATAGTTTACTTGTACATTTCTCTCTTTTTTCTTTAAATATTACTGATAGCTACAGCATCTATCAAAATACAGCAGTTTTTTTCCGTTAGTTAAAAATAATTATTACGCTGTGAAAAATACACGTTGGTGAATTTTTTAATTCAATGTTTTTATTTACTTATTTACTATATGCTTCGAATGCGATCGATATTCTGTTTATCAGAAGCAAATGCTTTGAATTTTGGATTATAACTGCATAACATATTTTTCCCTCCTTTCTGCATGCCTTCGTGGTGTGACGGTAGCACAATCAGCGCGTATCGAGAGGTCCAGGTTCGAGCACCGGAGAGGACATTATTCATTTTTCTTGTTTCCTACTTAGAAAACCAAACACAAAAATTAATGTCTCTGCGTTTAAAGCCTGGGGGGAACTCCTGCTTGCCGCTTTGGAGATGCCTTCTAGGATGAGTTTATACGAAAAGCTTTTACGTATATATTTACCGGTGCGCAAAAGATAGCAATATTCTTACACAGACTGCTGTTGCTGCGAGTGTATTCAAGTATACCAAGCCGATTTGTTCTATGAATCTCAAAATAGAGGAATTATTGCTCAAAAAAGACCTATTTTAATAAAAAATACAAAATTAGGCTCACTCTGGCATATAACTTTTAAAACAAACTCTGTCTATTTCGAAGACAACTAATACAAGTTTCTGTTTTTCTAGGAGCAAAGAATTTCGCCAAACTTGTTAGCTTTCTGTAAAAGATTAGCATGATCAACGTGTTTTCCTAATGCAGTACATCCAGCTAGCACCATAAGGTCCATGTTTTGAATCCTGACGAGTGCAACACGTTTCATGCTCCGAAAAGTTACGCAGATGAAACTGTCTACAGACTGATAAGATTACCAAAGCAGATGAAGGCTACTTGCTTTAGGAAAGGATGCCTCCGTGAAGGATGCCTCCTAAATGAAACTGTTAAGTATCCATGTCAGTTACTGGAAAAATTATGTAGCTGGCTTGTTCGGGCTTTAAATTCGGGTTGAACTATGGTATTTTCAATATTATCCACTCGGCCAATAGTAAGCTTTAGCCTTACATTGCCCAACATTAAAACAATTAATTTCTCTGAGGTTACCAAAATAAACAGAAATACATATGTTTCCCCGTTGTCCCGTGTGATCAAGGTTAAGGAAGCAGAACAATTCGGAATGGGCATTTCTTATTTCTGCTTTTTTGCAACCATAATTGCTGTATTTCTTTAACACCTGTGAACGCCGCCCCCGACAGTGGGAAAATGTGCAAAAAGGCAAATGAAACAAATGACATCCTCTCCCACCGACCCTGAACTAGAAATCTGCTTGCCGGCGCTTCCTGTTCACCTTGAACTTTGCCCGGCACTGGGAGTAAAGCGGTAAAATCCGAGCGCAAGTATAAAGCGCGCGCATGCTTGAATGCCACAGCTTCTACACATGATCGATGTTCTGTAATTCGATTCATGAAAATGCTTTATGAGTTAATCTTGACTTATTGAATCTTTCTTACATTTTCATTGTATCAGGTAAAATTTCGCAAAGCTGAGAATCACACGATACTTACAGAAATACATAATAGCCAATAAAACATTTGGTAATAACTGATAATTTACAGTTATATAACATAAAAACAGCGTTAAGCTATGTGCTGAATGGTAAGTGACTCTGTACAGTAATCACGGCAAAGTTTTAAGACCAAAACATTTTAGCAGTTCAGTCATCCTAGTGTATACTATGCGTTGGAAAACAACAACATTTTTAACAAGAGTAATTTGTGAACGTGTATAATATTTGTCAGGTGAGTTTCAGAACTTCATAGACTAAGATGGTGAAAAGTTTCTGATGCTCTTCAAAATCGGAAAGATGCATTAAAGAAAGAAAAAAGATCAGTTCAAAATTCACTACATTGCTGTAGAGGTGCCTCCAATGATCGCAAAAGCGGGTGCAGAGCCTGTCAAGCAGTCAGATACGACCTCCTTTGCCCTCGTTCCTTCCGTGGCTGGGGTAAGCTTCGCCTAAATGACATTTCATAAATACAGTATATATTATTTCCCGGAAAGATACCTATTTTTCACCAATAGGGGGCTGGGTGTGAAGAAAGAATATATTTTGGATGTGAGGATTAGCAAGTGCATTAACGAATCTTAAGTTCTGGGAGAGTTGTGAAAATCAGAGAACAGAAGAAATAAAATTATTATGTTACAATAGACTAATAACTAATTTGTTAAGTTAATAGTAGTCTAAATAGGTAAATAAATAATTCAACAATTTTGAGTTGCCTGTTAATAAAACAAAGCCAGTAGACTACACTATGTCTCAGTTCGTATATCGACAAATATTTTGAAATTATATATTATTTCACATTTGAATGACAAGCATAAAGTTTGAGTATAAGGTATAAGTTTGTATATCGTAAGTTTGTGTACAAGTATAAAGTTTGTATATCGTTAAATATTTTGAAATTATTTAATATTTTACTTTCGAATGACAAGTATAAAGTTTGATTTTTGTGTAAATCTATTATATAGCTAGCGTTTCCAGTCATGCTTTTTATGAAAATATAAGGTCCCAAACATTATGGAAGTTACAAAGATCACAGAATCTGTAAAACTGATAGTTGACTGTCTTTCTGTGCTTTCTCATGCTCCGTAACAAACTTCTGTTAACGTATCAGTCCTTCTTAGCATTTTAATCTGCGAATTTCTGGATCGGTGTACTTTACTTCGAAATTTTCCAGGTATTATCACTAGTGCACTTACATGAACTTGAACTTAATGATATCAATGGTACTAAAAGCTAAAGCAATATCACTTGTACGAACCACGAAGAAATTTAAAACTTATTGCGGCCTATGGCCGTTATGCAAGAATATGTACATTGTGGCTATGGAAACAAGTGAAAACTACTCATCCGACGTTCCGTAGAGCTGAGGCAATCCAATTTGCGTGCAAATAATTTGCTGCACTTTGATGGCATTTTCAAAATAACTGAACTGGCTATCTTTTCAATGCTTTTAAATATTTGGCGAAACTTCAATGGAAATCTTTATTAATTAAAATGTTAGGGAGTAGTTTAGCACTTCTAGTCCGCTCACAGAGTTCCATGATCACAGGAAAACTGAAGAGATATTTAATTTAGGATATATGTGCTACCGCCAAGAAATATAAAACTGTTTCAAACTCATATTGCATGCGGGTCGAATGGTCGATCTGAAAGCAGCCGATGCGTCAGAACAATTTTTTTATAAAATTTAAAAACACTTCTAACAAAAAAATCAAATCTCATTTACTGAATATTTATCAAAACATATAAACAGTAATAGCAATAGTACAAAGGAAAAATTCAAATTTATAATTATTCCCCATCAGAAATCTAAAGGTCGGTATTCGCAAGAATTTTTTATTAGTTCGTGATTCAAACGTGTGGATAGCTAAATATTCAATTTTAGACTCATATTTATATCAGATAATTCCAATATGTTGAATAAGGCTTTCAATAACTTACTTTAGAAGAAATGTCTGAAATTTTCGAATACTGAAGCGTTACCATCTGTCGGCTGGCAAACTAAATTTGCCGACTGTAAAAACGGGGGAAATTCTCCCACAACATCGTATTCAAGTGCCCTGGCATACAAGTGACAAAGATAAAGGTCCAAACTATTCATTTTATCTTTGTTTATTCAATAGTAGCCGAAGATATAAGTACAGTCAATATCTTTATTTCTCTAATACTATAAGCACCATATTTGTAACAAATACACAAGAAAAGGTATTCATGGGCCGCACGCGGCCTGTAAGCCACGAATTTGAGATCACTGACTTCAATAATTTAAAACATAGATTTCAGAACTTTCGCAGCTAAAACTGGAAAGTGTTCTTCATGGACTGGTTGAGTTAATCCCATATCGCTTTCGTGATGTTAATACCCCACGAATATTCAATTAAATGTAACTCAGCAACGGAGGAGCAGTAAACCCTGGTAGTTCGACCTGACTACAAATCCCAGTAAACGGCAAATGAGAATTCTCGTGCTTTTCTCCATGCGCAACGTGAGATAGTTTCCCCTAAAATGTCCTCTACGAAGCCTCTCTGTTTTTAAAAAGATTGTTGTCTAATGCTTTGCTGTAAGTTAAATAATTCAATGCAATCAATTGAATGTTGCATAGTTTGATATCGTCAACTCCTGTAATCGATGTATATTTAATTCTTGTTGCCAGTGTTTCAGAAGTCGACGTCGATGTATCTTTGAACATGTCGTCGTAATTCTAACAGATGTTGGAATTTGACTGACAGCGACCTAGACCTACATTGATCTATGAAATTTAAGAGATGTAGTATCAGATGATTTTAGTGGCAACTTACTGTAGATCAAGCTACTGGCATAGCAGGAAAAATCCATTTGTTAGACAGATGCCCATATAAATAGCTCTGAGCTTCAATATAATGATATGTAGCACCTTATGCTGAAAAAACTATGAAAAGCTGTTCAGATAGCCACCGGAACTATTTAATTGTAAAGCGTTTCGCAAGAACTCGATTGTGCTCTGGACATACTATGGCGTGTCAAGCATTTTAATTTTGAAAAATCTATGCGACTTAGATAAATTTTTGATACTATACTTGTTTGTAAACACTTTGTTCCATTGTCCCATCAAGTTATTTTATTCTAAATGTACGAAATATTTTTTTAATTTATTAATTAGTTTGTAAAATTGCACAACTTTATTGGGCAAACATTTTAAAACTTTTTAATTAATTTGTAAAATTATACAACTTTATTGCGCAAATATTTTGGCCGAAAATATTTACCGATGGCCATACAAAACTTTAAGAACTTCCATTCTAATGAATTACTTGTTTTAATATACTAATTAATTAAAGCCTTGGAGATCAATATCTGTGCATACAAAGCCAGTTTTTGATTTTTTTTCTCAGCTTTAAAGAATATATTTTAGAATAATAAATACACATTATTTCCACATATTTATATTTACCTCAATTATCCTTAGTGAATAGTTTCGAAAAAGACAAAGTTCTACATATTTAATAATAAAACAAATATACAGATTATTAACAAATGCATTTATTTCTTTTAAATTGCAATTAATTATTAAAATATTAAAAATTCCTTAAATTAAATAATGTTAATTATAAAAATAATTAAGATTACTTAATTCAATAATTAATACTAAATTATATCATATTAATAATATGAATAAATTAAATAATATTTGTTATCGGACTACCAGCGGCCGAGCGGCAAAATCGCTAAACACTAATTGTTCCGACCTGGGTTCGGTTAAAGGCGAATGGGCTGGTTGCATTGGCGTTTCGTGGTTTTTTCCATGTGTAACGTGTATACGAGCCAGTTTCCCTTAGTAAGTTCTCCATGAAGGCATTCCTACCTTTAGACAGATAGCTCTAATGTGTTTTACCTTAATCCACCAAACCAATATGAGTTATTAAATAATATTAATCATTAATTATTTAAAATATTAAAAATTCGTTAAGATAATGTAGAGTTTTATTTTTAAAATTAAAGATACATCAGCTGGCAAACTTTAACTGAAAATCTGAAAAGCCCCCGTGTATCAAAAATTAAAAATATAATGATGCCTCCTGGTAACGGCAACATCTTGACAAATATCTAAGCATGAATAACGAATGTTGCAGTAATATGATGTAACATAACGGACGCGAAAAAAGAATGATAAAGCCGTAGATCTTTCTGACGTAAGCCTAAAAAAGCTAATCAGTTTAACAGCCGTTTACTTCTCGCAGGGCGTATAGCGTTTCTCTTGTATGCAATTTACGTTTTAAGTCTCCAAAAATAGAGGTGAGCTCTTAATGCCTTTTAATCGAGGGCAATAATCCGGGAGCTTTCGCCAGTGGCACGTTACTGAACGGAAGACAACAATTCTGTTTACTTGCTGCCCATTGTCACTCATCCAAACATATATATACCAACACCTTTAATAAGAATGTTATCGTACTGACAAGCGCTAAGCCGAACGGAATTGCTTTCTTTTCATGAAATTTCACTTGTTCCTCTTCTGTTCGAACACTGTCCCATTATGCAATCAGTTTGCTATTGCATTTGATCATGGCCTAAAATGAAAAAGAGAATCTTGTGACCTTGAACCCTCTGCGAATTACATTCGAGTTCAGTTCGGACATTTTGAACAGTTCATGACGTAGTTTATAATTGCAGATATGATTTCGGTTTAAATGCTGCACGTCATCCCTCCGTCGGTCACGCACAGATACGAAAGCATTTTTGTGATTTTCTTGGTAATTTCCTGCCGTAAAATTTCGTGTGAACGCGCAAGAGGCGATTTACTTTGTCTCTCTTTGGGCACGTAATAAGCCGTCAGACTCTCACGTCGATAAAAATCTCATTGGTTATGGTCGGTGCCGCGCTGACGTGTATTTCGCCATTTGGCACTGCCCCATAACGTTTCAATAGCTTGCGTATGATAGCCAGTATCGGTATTGATAAATTTATATGTATGGTTAACGCAAAAATGTTCAAATCCGGCCTCCGTTGATTCTTCAGTGTTTCGGTATATTATAGTGCCCTCTATAATATTTTTTCAATAACTTTAAGGAGCGTTCTAGCAAAGTGGTTCAGCATCGACTCCAAACCATTGCCTTTTGTGACATCTGTGGTGTCAAGCTCATAGCAACTAAAAAATATTCTTTTGTTTCTCGACAAATCTCGCCGTATACTACCAGGGCGAACGGATACGATCGATGTATTTTTTCGAAGGTAAAGCAGACTTTCTTCATTTCGACAATATTACTAGTGCCGTCTACTTTAACATACGGTCTAGCTATTAATTGCATGGTCACAAACTTTCCTTATATAACTGCGCCAATCAACAGCAGTGCAACGATTCACGTCAAGCTGATATCGACCAAATTTATGGGAAGTTTATTCTAAACACCAGGGATAAATGAAACGAACTGCCGTTAAGAAACTGATTCTCAATCCCATTCTGAGAAAGTAATCTTTTTTCTTTAGGCATGTCATATCTTCATTTCGGTGTTTCCTTTGAAGTAGAACTTAGTTTTATGGTTTTTGTGCACTTTCTTCGTCAGTCTTCTAAACTAAAATCGTAACCAACCAAAGGATGAATTTTATTAATCACTACTTCGAGTACAGTTCTTACGTGTATATACTGTTTTCTATATCTCGTTGATAAAAAAGAACCAAGATAAGGCAAATCAAATTTTGAAAACTTTTCTAAATTAAATGTGATCTCTGTCCTCATCCAAGTAACCTCCTTCTGTATTTATGCGTAGATTTCAGAGCTCACAATATATCTGTAATGTTCCCTAGAAATAATTTGATCGATATGTAATGTTAAAAATCTGCCTTTCTGTTTTGAGACGTGATGGGAGAAATTTGATAGATCTTAGTACGAGATAACCCTGGTGACATTTTTACTTTAATAACTGAATAGAAGGGGCGAGGAAGATAAAAATTTATGAAGTTTGTCACAGCATTGAATTTGTCCATGTTATCGAAGAGAGCAGATAGCTGGATATCACATATGGGAGCGGTCCTATATCTCTTTTGTGCTAACACTTTTAAAGCGGAGGCTTTAACCAGCCAGTGATGTGACGCTGGTGTTACCACAAACAGGCTTTGGAATGCGAAAACGAAGATCTATAGGTGTAAAATCTGTCTTCAGTAGTAGAAAAATGTCATTAAGTATCCTTAGCACTTTAAAAGTGTAACGCAAAATTATATAAATAGGAAATCCCATTTAACCCAGAACTGCGACTCTATTTTTCCTGTCACGGCGTCAGCTAATCATTGCGAGTTGATATGAATGTCTGTTAACGCTCACAAAATGACAAATCTGCCGAGTGGAGCAAAAACAAAAGATCACCGCAAGTTCGATTTCCATCAAAATTTATCGCATTTTCACTGCACTGTCTGTGGGTTGATATGTTGTCACGGGGAAAGTTCCTTTAATGTTGAGTTCTTGCATTCTATCAACTGCTTAAAAATATCGCATATCTATCGATCTCGGTAATAGATTGTTGATGCACATTCTTCATATTGAAATACACTCACTTCCAAAAGTCAAGCACAAAGATGTAAAATGCAAACAAAATCAACAAATACTGCTTTGATTGACACAAAATTCGGCAGGAAAATAGCGTATATATTTATACATAAAACAAAAGCAATAATTATGTACAGAAATGAAAACAATATTAAATTTTTGTAAGTTCTCAGATAATGAATACTGGAGACTTAAACAGAATTATGTATAAAGTGAAAATAAACAGCATAAAATGTAAAAAAAAGGACATTAATCATTAATGGGTATGTGATCCTCCCTCATCTGTATACAAAGTTTACACCTTGTGACCATGCTTTCAATTAGGACCCTTATCTGTATACAAAGTTTATACGTTGTGACCAAGCTTTCAATTAGGTGGTCAACAACCGTAGAATTAGGCAATCGCCATTCTTCTTGTACAGCAGTTTCCAGCTCAATAAGAGTGGCTGGAGGTGGGAAAAGTGAAGATACAGCACGGCCGAGAACATCCCAAAGATTTTCAATGGGATTAAGTTCGGGCGAATATGCTGGGTACGCCATACGCGCAATCCCTTCACTTCCAGATCGTCATCGACGATGTCAGCTCTATGGGGACGTGCGTTATCGTCCATTAAAACAAAAGTAGGGCCAACTGCTGCAGCGTACAATCTCACAATGGATTCTAGGATTTCGTCTCGATATCGAACAGCCGTTAGAGAACCTCGTTTAAAGATGTGCATTTCGGTGCGGTATCCTAATGAAATCCCTGCTCACACCATAATGCTTCGGAATGCGTGATGTTCGGTGATGTTTTGGGACTGACTGCGTGTTCGTTGTTCACGCCATGTCCTTATACGCTTGTCATCTGGCTCCAGAGCAAATGTTGACTCATCAATAAACATGACATTGCCCCAGTCAGACACATTCCAATTGACATGTTCCTGGCACCACTGTAATCGTGCCCCTCTTGATTGGACGGATAGAGGAACAGAAGCTCGAGGTACCCGGGCGTATAGTCCACTCATATGTCATCTTCGGCGTACAGTAGCTGCAGATATCGCCTTACCAATGGACGTTGTAACCATAGATATCACACTTGTGGAGGTTGATCTGGGATTCCGCTTGGCTATAATAACAATACACTGACTACCAATAAGTATTTGGACATCTATACAAATGACGATATCTGCGGTCCTAAGGTATGTCACGGACTCCGCCGGTATATATCGTGTAGGAAACAGCATCGGCTTTAGTCGCATGCAAGATGCCTCTCAGTTCGGAGCTCTCTGATTTCGAGAAAGGTATAATTATCGGGTATCACAAATGTGGCCGATCCTTAAGAGACATACACAGTCCAGTCACATTAATGTGACCACCACGTACTTTCCATGTCAGAGTTAAATAACCAATCACAGAAGGCAGGTGGCAGCACAGTGCAGTTGAGCGTATATAAAGGGTGTGTGAGGGCTTCGGAAAACATTTCAATCGTTGGCGTAATGCAGAAACGAAGCGATTTATCCGACTTCCAAAAGGGCATGATCATTGGCTTTCGGGCCAAGGGTGGAAGCATTTCCGAAACGGCTGAGTTTGTGAACTGTTCGCGTGGCGCCGTGGTAAAAGTGTACCGTGCATGGCAAAATGGGACTGTCCAAAATCAGCGACGTGGCAAATGTGGTGCACCACGGGCCATAGATGACAGAGGCGAACGACGGTTGCGGAGATGCGTTCGGGCAGATAGACGGGCTACCGTTGAGAGGGGTCCAAATCTTGCGTTCTGCGTTCTGTTGTGATTTACCACTTCAATATCAATTTCTCGAGATTTTCCGGTTTTCGATGCTCGAAACGCTCTCTGCGCTCTGAATTTGTCTTTTCTTGGTGTATCTTTTAGTTTTCTTTAGTATCGAATTATTGTAGGTTGCACACCAAACTCTCTACTAGTGAGTTACACCCATTAACTTCAACGAATTTTAAAACTTTTAATTTAAATTTTGCTATGTAGCTACGATTATTTTCTTTTCCTATTGTTCTGAGAATTCGGGGTACACTGCGCTAATAGTACACAGACGTCAAAAGAAATTTTTCTAACTATCAATTCTCGATCCTAAATAAAGAACTGATTCGAATCAATGCTATTATAATATAATTATATAATATAATATATATGAAGCTACGAATAACGTGGAAAGGGCGATATGTCCGGCTCAATTACCTTGTAATGCCCCAGAGTCACCACACGTGAATGAGTCTTGACCGCAGTTCCCAAGAGGGATGTTGGAGAAATGAAAAAAAGAAGGAGAAAAAAAAATGAGACAGCTGGATTTCAAAAGATCGAACATATCTGCAGTAGATAAGGCTGCAGTTAGCTGGAATGTAAGTAATAGGATTGATGAAAATTACATGTTTCGAAAGTTTCTTAAGTATTACAACACAGGAAGATGCAACAAAGGGAAAAATTATCTGAACATTTTTTAAATTTTCAGAATCTAGTGCTAAAAAGCTGGACGAAAATACTCGAGAAAATATGGTATTCATTATTGGTATGACCCATTAAAACTGTGCTTCTTTTCACCACTCGATTTAAGAAAAACGCTTTCTCTAACACAGAAAAAAAATTTTAATCCGAAAGACTTCTTTAGAGCAGAAGTTTATAATTTGGAACGCAAAATAAAATTTATGGAGATGCGGAAAGTGCTCTGTCTCCTCAAATGGATACTGAGCTATCACAAACTCAACTGCCCATATACAGCTTCTGAAAGCTTTTGGTTATGCAATTACGGCATACCCTTTAGAGCTATCTGCTTAAGAGGAGGGATGTCTTCGAGGAGGATTTTCTAAGAGAAACTGGCTCTCATACACGTTACACATGGGGAAAAGCACG
Organism: Stegodyphus mimosarum; assembly: GCA_000611955.2. Lineage (NCBI taxonomy): Eukaryota > Metazoa > Arthropoda > Arachnida > Araneae > Eresidae > Stegodyphus > Stegodyphus mimosarum. The sequence continues at coordinate 334,542 of KK114570.1, forward strand.
AAAGCGTCCATGCCGCCACCGCATTCACGCGATTCGAACCTCGGACCGAATTACCAGTGTTCTTGTCTACCGCTCGGCCGCTGGTGGATGCCACTGAATGGCGTTTAAACATATTTGGAAAGAGTTCGAACGTTAATCAAACATTTCATAGCCGCATGAGTGTATTGAAAAACTTGAAATCCATTCATGGGCACAGCTAGAGGTGGGGACGGTCCGCTCCGAGTGGCATAGTTTCATGGGCGGCATTTTTTACATGAAACATTATTTTATAGGAGTTAGTCAAGTTATGAAAACATTGTTTTATAGGAGTTAGTCAAGTTATGAAAACATTGTTTTATAGGAGTAATACGGTCATTACCAAATTAAACTGAGACGAAAAAAGAGGTTTGGATACATACGTACTATCGCAGCGCTCTTAGTAGAAGTAGCCGAATTTTCAGAAAGTGCCAAAATCTGGCAACCATGCACATAACCATTCTTTCGGCAACCATGCTTATAACAATCGTTTCAGTCAAGCAAAGCGGCCATTTTCTATGATTTCTATTTTGTTGTATTTCAAAGGCTTTTATACACAAATTATGATATTTTTTGCTTAACTTTGAAACTTAGTTTTAAAGTATGAGTTTGTGGAATTCTCCAGAAATGGAAGAAACTACGGTGAAATTTCGAGTAACTCAGAATTTTGCTGAAACTTTTTTAACGGGAACAGCGACAAAATGCGTTTCTTTCAAGCCGCTGTTGCCAAAGATTGCATGAAGTCGAATGTCTGCAGTTCTCTGATGTTTTTTAAGATAAAACAAGTTGCTATGTACTTCGGAAGAAGAATAACAAAAAACAAATAACAGAAAGATTCGAAGAAGAATGTAAGTGTTTTATTTTCTTAATGTGTGACATAATCCTTATTTAATAATTCAAATTTGTATTTTAAATTGCTAAAGTATGTTTTCTTTTCGTATGTTGATACTTTCTACCAAACTTGTTATAAATATCGATAGTTTGGAAATCTTTCTAAAGACGAAGGCGCGAAAAACCACCAATTTGCGAAAGCTAAGTAACGTTTATATTTTCATCCGTTAAAAAGTTGCCAAATTGTGCCAAGAGAGCTGTAATTATACGTACTAAATACACTCACTTCCAAAAGTTAAGCACGAAGATGTAAAATGCAAAAACAAATAAACAAATACTGCTTTGATTGACGCAAAATTCGGCAGGAAAGTAGCATATATATTTATGCATAAAACAAAATCAATAATTATACACAGAAGTGAAAACAATATTAAATTTTTGTAAGTTATCTGATAATGACATACTGGAGACTTAAACAGAATTGTGTATAAAGTGAAAATAAACAGAATAAAATGAAAAAAGGACATTAATAGGGTATGTGATCCCCCTCATCTGTATACAAAGTTTACACCTTGTGACCATGCTTTCAATTAGGTGGTCAACCACCGCAGAATTCGCCATTCTTCTTGTAGAGCAATCGCTATTCTTCTTGTAGAGCAGTTTCCAGCTCAATACGAGTGGCTGGAGGTGGGAAACGTAAAGACGCAGCACGGCCGAGAGCATCCCAAAGATTTTCAATGGGATTAAAGTCGGGCGAATATGCTGGCCACGCCGTACGCGCAATCCCTTCACTCTCCAGGTAGTCATCGACGATTTCAGCTCTATGGGGACGTGCGTTATCGTCCATTAAAACAAAAGTAGGGCCAACTGCTGCAGCGTACAATCTTGCAGTGTGTTCTAGGACTTCATCTCGATACCGGACAGCCGTCAAAGAACCCCGTTTAAAGATGTGCAGGTCGGTGCGATATCCTAATGAAATCCCTGCCCACACCATAATGCTTCCCCTTCGGAATGTGTGATATTCGGTGATGTTTTGGGACTGATTGAGTGTTCGTTGTTCACCCATATCCTTATACGCTTGTCATCTGGCTACAGAACAAATCTTGAGTCATCAGTAAACATGACATTGGCCCAGTCAGACACATTCCATTTGACATGTTCCCGGCACCACTGTAATCATGTCCCTCTTGATTGGACGGATAGAGGAACACAAACTCGAGGTACCCGGGCGTACAATCCACTCATATGTAATCTTCGGCGTACAGTAGCTGCAGATATCGCCTTATCAATGCACACTGTAACCATAGATGTCAGACGTGTGGAGGTCGCTCTGCGATTCCGCTTGGTTACAGTAGCAATATAGCGATCTTCCACAGGGGTTGTAACCCTTGGGCGACCGGCTACGGGCCTTCGGGCAACTGTCTGTGTGGTTTGGAATTGTTTCCATAAACGTGAAATTACAGAATGATGAACACCGAAGAAAAGAGCAACATCTGTGTTCGAATGTCCTGCTTCAATGCTCCCCTCAGCACGCCAGTGTTCAGAATCTTCCATTCGTCTTCTGGAAGTCATAGAAACACGTATGTCTCGAAAACAAATTGTACTAAAGTTTTAAACACCTTCTATCAGCACATACAATCAACTTCTGTAACCCTTTTTAAAACTGGCTTCTTATAAGACTGCCTTTTTTGCATATATCTTGACATGAAAGCGCGATTGGCTGTTACCTAACATATTTTCATACTTCCATCTACCTCTGCACCGAATTGCATCCTCTTCAATTCTGACTGGCTTCTGCAAATTAGCATTTTCCTCTCCGTGCTTAACTTTTGGAAGTGAGTGTATATTATCACCGTTCCTTTGCTGCTCACTTTTGGTTCGCCTTTATATGTTTGGTGATAGAAAATTTTAAGGTCTTCTAACGTCATGCCTGTTATTTGGATTGAGTATATCAGTTACTCGTCCTGTGGTGATCCAAGAGAGATACTAGCCACCCTCTCTTAGTTATGATCATAAGCACTGGAATCATATTTAAATACAAAATGAAACTTCTTTGAAAGGTATATTATTCTGGAAACTACATATTATTAATTTTTCAAAATTTGATTGGCTTTGTCAAATTAACTTCTCAGATAGTTTTTGTAGCTTATTTTCTCCGCATTATTAGGTTCAACCATCGATTCAAGAGATAAATTAGCTCTAATTACAGGATTTTTAAAAAAATTTCTTCTGCATATGCTAAGTGCTTGAATGCAAGTATTTACTAACTTCGAACAAACATGAAATTACGAAATGAGCCCCAACCCTCTCACAGAAGTTTTCTTGAGTTCAACTGCACATTATGGTTCTCTAAGACGCTTAAAAACGTCAATTTCGTCACTAGGACTGTGTACGGGCGCTCATGTGTGAGTGCGTGACGGATGTTTCGTTGCGCAACTTTTATTTCCGATAATTATTTATAGTTTTTCGCTCACTATGTTTGTTACTCGTGCGGTGAGAGGGGGAGTGATTCGTTACATGCGACTGTTCATGGATAACGAATTGGCGGTCTTTATTTGCATAATGGGTTTATAAACTCTCACTGGAATCGGAATCCGTTACGTAATTAGCCAAATATACAACTGTTTTTTAATCTCTTGTGAAATTGAAACATTAGAAAAATAAGGATGTTATATAATAGTAATGCAAAGCAGCTGTTCTTACATAATGCTAATAATCATATATGTGTGACTTTTTTTTCATTGCCGGGACTTAAAAACGCTTGGTCACTATTAAGGCCGGAAATGGTGACCGCTTTAATGTGGAAGCACATATTAGGTGGGGCCATAGTCCCCTTCTATGAAGGAATGGACAACTACGCCATGCCTTTTCTGAGATCCAAACCAGGCGTCTGAGTCTTATAAGACCTTTTGAGGAAATTAAAATTTTTAACTACTTCCTTAAACTTCCTCCCCAAGTCTTCTTATAATAATTTGAATTAATGAATTCTAGTTAATTTTTTTCATGCTAGATCTCTAATTAACAGTTTTCCTTTCTTCCTTTCTGAATAAAACTCCGAAGCGTTAAATTAGATTAAGCAATTAATTTCTGCATTATATTTTCCTATGAATCTTATGTTTCCAACGCACCAGATTTTAAATTATTGTATACATTACAACACAGCAACTGAAATGGGCGAATACGCTCAACTGATCAAAGTTTAATGCTTAAATCTTGCTAAGTGTAAATGATATGCTAGGCTGGTAATGAAATTTGCTGATTTATAGACGCCTCTGTCTTCTTTTAAGACGTAGGGAACGTGTACAAACTTCTTCGAAACTGCAACGAATGTATACTTTGTTCAAGTACATTCTAAAATTTAAACAAATAATTTCGAGTATAGCATAATCTGCATAATTTACGTAATCTGTAAATTCGTCTCTTGACATCTTCATCGTGTTTTGTGATGCCCAAGGAGATTCAGTGCATCCGGACTTCCTTCACCAGGTATGCTGAAGAATACAGTTGATACTAAACATTTTGCGATGATAAAAGATTTCAAAGTAAAAATTGTTAAAGAAAGCCGAAAAATTTTGAAACCGGTTTCATATCGCAGAGACTGCTATTTTATGTAGAATACCTAGGTAAATACTGTTGGAATTATTACGCGTTACTTTAATTGTAAAGGTTATTTTGAATTGTAAACAAAGCATTTTTGAATTCACCTTGTCCTGTTTACCTCACTTTTCGTATATACGTGAGTTAAAACCACTCCAGAAATTTGTAGAGATGAAGCCGTTAAGAATAAGCATGAATTGGCACGAGTTTAATTCTGCAGGTATTTAACGGAATCGCTGATTCACCTGCGTCGTAAAGCAAAGCTGGCCATCGTATTCATATCATTTATCGAGTTTGGCCGAATTAAAACCTAGATTTGTTACAAATGTAAGCAACCTTACATGAGCTGCTGTTCAATTCTGCTAATGTACTGCAAGTTTAATCTGTAGTCAGGAAAAAAATAATAACCTGTTTCATTTATACTAGCAATTAATCGTATTCCTCCTTAAGATTTTTAATGTAAAATTCAGAAACGTTGTTTTGATTTCAATATATTACTTCCTGGATTCAAAATAGAATTCCTCCACAAAAATATTAATTTTTGGAATTTTTAAAATTGATATTTTTTGTCCATATATTTCGCGTCAGTTTATTTAATCATTCGAAATTTTATCCGAGATATATGAATTTTCTTTTTATGAATAAAAAATCTGAAGTGGTCACCACATGACTTCCTTGCACGGCATATTAAATTATGAATATTTTTTGTTGCACTTCATTCAAACACTTCCTCGAATTATTCTACCTTAATTAACCGTTCTGTCAAGGCAAGTTAAAAATGACATCAAAAACTGCAAAAATCGAAACTAAATATTGCGGTCATTTTTTTCTGTACGGGAACTTCTGACATTTTTATTTTTTCATGATCAGTACAAAACTTTCCCAGATATAAGAGCAGAGAGACCGCATTAAAATTTAGATTTCGCTATTTGTCGAAAATTAGCTTTAATCGTTTGTGATTAAATTAGTTATGTGCGATACATTTATACGTACATACAGACGTCGCGGAAAAAAAATTCCTTTTGAAAATCCGTTTTACAAGTCCATTTAGAAGAAAGCGTCCTTTATTCTATCCGTACGTACAGACATCACGCAAAAATAAAATAATAAATAAATAAAATAAAATAAATAAATAAAAATAATAAATGAAAATAAAATAAAATAAAATAAAAAATAAAAAAATTGTCCAAATCGATTCGGAAACCGTCAAAATGGATATTTCCGTTGAAACATCGTACCCAAAATGTTTCCGATTATAATATTTCCTCGACTTCTTGTAAGGAAATGAAAAGAAAAAGAAGTGGACACGAAGTGTGAAGATTGCATCGGTTTAAATTCAGTGTGCAGGAAAGGAAGCGTGTAAGATGTCTTTACACTTCGTCGATGTGCGCGCCTCTCGCCCTCCCAAAACTATAAAATATGTGAAATTTCGATTTTGGCTTTATGCAAGGGATAAGCAGCAACATACATCACGGGAAAAATAATATTGAAGAAAATAGGTAAGCGTGATATAAATCCAACTGCGGGCATTTTATCATCCATATTCTTGCCTCTCAGAAATGATATACCCCACGTAAATTTTTCTCTCGATTTCCTAATGGTAAACTGAAAACAAAATGTACATACGATATTTACTCGACATATGTACTTGAATAAATGTACTATATAAGTCAAGAATAAGACGTAATTCTTTCTTGCTCTGTATACTGCGTAATGAAGTTAATAATATTTTTTATTGAAATACATATAGGAATAAATAAAAAGTGGATTTTTCTCGGACTAATGAAATATAAATAATTTTTACTTCGATTGCACCGTCCTCATCTTTCTTAAGCTTTAATAAAAAGCTTGCAGAAAATAATTGAGATCAAATCGACGTGACTGCATAACGACTCAGAACCGAAGTATTGACCATGAACCCTCAACCAACGCTTTCATAACCTGTCAACAGGAAGTCCAGTCCAGTCCATATATGTATTGCCGAAGAGCCGCTAGTAAATGCGGCGTTATCGGCTCCTAAAAGAATGCCAAAGGCACATGACGATAAGAGGTCCTGATATGTGAAAGAAAATGGAAGTGGAAAGGAGGGGGGTGACCCAGCGTCAAAGTAGGAAATCCAGAAAGTGCAAGAGAGAACAAGACTGATCGAGATCAACAGAGGTTCCTGACATGTGAAAAGACATAAGGATTTACATAACAGTGCAGAATATAAAGGATACAATTAAATACATGTAAAACAGGTAAATATAACAAAAATGTGGTGCAAAATGATAAGAATACAATATATACAATATATACAGTGTCAAGTGAGGTAAGAATTGTTACGTGGGAAAGTTGGACCCACAGAGGTGGGCAACGAGCGGACGGATGTTTTTATCTTCCTCGTAAATGAAATAGTTGAATACATCAAAATGATCTAAGAACGGGCAGATGACAGCTTTTTTAAAGAAATTGTCATTCATTCTATGAATGAAATCTTTAATATATTCAATTTTTAGGTCTCTATGTAGAGTTTCATTTGATACGAAATAATGTGCGTCAGTGATAAGTCGAAGAAATTTATTTTGTAGGACTTGTATTTTTTGCAGGTCTCTGTGTTTGACAGTAGCCCAGACAGGAGAGGCGTAGCACATAATCGGACGTACAATGTCAACAGGAATGTTTACGCATCATTATGTATGTACATCTGATGATCTCGTGCTATATTAAATTGTTAAACAATCCACAGCGGAGAGTCGTGACCTGATGGCAATGATTCAGTCTTGCAGTCTCTTCATTTTTTTAAAAAGCAGGAAGGGAAATGGCATTGTCGTGGAATAGGTATCTGTTCGAATTTGAAGTTTTTATCACCGCTAGCATTTATTTCTTTGAACTTTTGTGGCAACGCCGCCCTCGCGGCAGTTGAGATCGTGTAGGCAACCAGGAAGGGAGCTTGTCTCTTGTGTTCTCGATACGAAACGGTATAACTGATTATTCTGTAATTGTAAACAATTCTGTATATTAAAGCTTGTGTTGCGAAACTACAGCAGTCTACTAATTTCGACGGATATCACGAAACAGTATCTGTTTTCCTTTATTGTATGAAACATTTTTTTTTCCAAAGGCGGGCCCTCGGCTGACTTCGACTTGGCCACTACTAAGGCCAGATATGGTGGTCACTTTATTATGGAGACACATAATAGGTGGACCACCTTTGCCTCCTATGAAGGGACGGACACTTACAACCATGCCGTATTCGAACCCGAGCCCGTTGGTATCACAGTCGGCTCCCCTAACCACTATACCGTCGGGGCGGCTTGTATTAAACATTATAAATATCCTTAAAGACACAACCGTTACAGTACTTTTATTTAGAGAACACTGGACACTTTACAGAAAAAAAAGCGTAATAGAAACTAATTAACTTAATTTTTTTTTAAATTTTCAGCCATTAAAAATAAAATTGAAACACATTACTTTAAAACTTATTTAAATCATAACTTTTAATTGCTTAGCATTAAACACGATATTTTAAATTTTAGTAATGCTTTAAGAAACTTTATTTGGGATACAGTTCAGGTTGGAATATTTTTTTTTTTAGTTTTTTTATTCAATCGATGGTATCTTTCTTACAAATTCTGCAATATATCGATATTTTGTTAAGATAATATTAGTCATTTTGTAATAAATTAATACGTAATAGTATTTCTAGTCCATATTATTAATACAAAACATTTCAAGCACTTCATAATGTTGCGTTCTACGGGTTCGTGGATTTGGAATAATTGACGATAACATTTGATGAAGAATCAAAACATAATTTGTTCGCCAGTATTATACAGGAGAGTTCCAAAACACGTTTTCAGTCGTCGAAAACTACGACAAACACACCGAAACAGTCAGCAACCCAGCCTTCAGGTTACAGCGGTGAAGACAACTTCACGACAAAGCACTAATGCACAGCTCCGGACTCTGTTCGGTCGCTCTCAAGCTAATCTATGAACTCAGAACACTACTACTGAACTCAACATACTCTCTACTACTCAGTATACTCTCTTATTCCGCGTACAGGCAGGGTATATATAGCTTTTGACCTGCCTTCTAGAACATTCCCGGGAAAATCGGTAAGAATTCGTTCTAGAATGTTCTAGCTCCGCCTAGAGCATATCATCAACTTTGTAGCGTCGCCAAATGGGCAATTTCGCGCCAAATCTGGAAACCCTGCACCCGCTTTGTAAGGAAGCTATCGTACTGCAGCTGGGCATTTCGCAACAATAAGTTATCTGCTGACACGTAAAAAACTTAAAAGTTTAAAGCAATGAAAAACATACACATCAGAAATATATTAAAAAATTTGCGGTCTGACATCTCTCGCGATGCGAATAAGATGCTTCTCATAAAAAGTTCTCAATTACATTTTATGTTCTAATTTTGATTTAGATATGAAATTTATAGAATATTATATTTAATATGATACATGTATAATTATTGGCAACTCAAATTTCGATATTTTACCTTTTAAATAATTTTGTCAAAAATATGGGGATTGAGTCTTTCATATACATTAGCCATAATTTCGGACTTTTCAGGTGAATCAGCGTAGTTTTCAGGTGAATAAGAGTAGCCTGAGTCTTATTGGGTGAATTGATAAAGAAATATAAATTTGAGAGTAAGAATTAGTTTTAGTTATGATTAATTCGTATTCTTTCACGGAAACCACTAATTTCATTGGTATAAAAAGCACATCGTTGAAAGGTGATAAGATAGGATTTCAATTTGTACTCTTAGCTCTTATATGTGTATGAATGAGTAAACAGTTCAAACATTCTGTGATTTTCTCTCATTATGGCCTGAATGAAATAGTTTCTTCGTTTAGTCTTTCTTGTATTATCATATTTAAAAATTGAATTTTGGTCATATTAAAAATTTATCACTTTTGCATCATGTCTTAATATATGCGATAAACTTCGTTTATCATGTATTATGATTTTTTTTAACTAACTCGAGCTAAAAGTTCTGCAATACATCTTGACAACACACATTCTGAGCATAGACTTTTAAAAGGAACTTCAGTTTGAAATTTAATCAATTATACATCACTTCAGTTTCATGCGCAATCTAAAATGTTTTATAGTTTTAAAGTAATCGCATTATTTTAAAAGTTATGAAGGAAATAATTGCTGATAAAAAGCAAAGTTAACCAATAAAAAATTAAAACTGCTTTTCCAATCTGATACGGTGTTCGAATTGGGCTTATGAAAGAATAAGTGTTGCTTGATACAAAGGTTTTGATTCTTTCTAAGAATTCTGTACTTCATTTCTGAATTGGTTTTATATTCATTTAAAAAATACCGTCTTTTATGTTAGCTTAAAGAATATCGTTTGCAAACAAAGTAATTACTCGTGCTAAAAATACTTCATTGCTTGATGAAATAATATCTTGTCCAACTTCATTTTAATTAAAAATTTGAAAATTTGACGCAGAAATTCGAAGGCAAGGAAATGCGTCATGTGAAATTACCGAAAATTTATTCTTTTCGTTTTAAAGGATTGTTTTAATAGTTGTGTAAACTTGAGATATAAATGTTCCCAAGACGACTGTCAATCTCAAACTGAGCAAAAAGGGCCTAAAAGCTTGTTCAAAAAACGTTCATTAACGAAACTCAGATGCTTAAGCGACTACAATGGTCACATGATCACATAGAATGTGCTGTGGATAGATGGCGTAACGTTATCTGAAGTGATGAAACAAACTTTTTTTGGCACTCAGTAGTAAATCCCACACTTGTACTACGCCATTATAATGAAAGATTTAAACAATATTATACTTAAAACAGTAAAGTTTTCTATTGCATCTTTGGTATGAGGTACTGATTCTCAACAAGTGGAGGGAATGGAATTCACATCACAGAACTAAAAATGAAAGAGACTTAATATACCTGTGCTTCAAAAAAAATGTTTCTTTCAATTATTAATAAGTTTCAAAACAATGTTTATATCTTGCAGAGTATTAATCAACCATCCCACCGATCATGAGCAGTAGCTACTAACTTACTAAGACTTCTAATTTATTTCAAAAGGTATGCAAAGTCCTACCCAATCGCTAGAAGATGAAAATATCTAAATATTTAAAATACAATAACACGCCTAACAAATATTAATTTAGAAGTCCAATAACAAAAATCAGCGTTATATTTCCAAATTAAATTATTTTGAAAATATAACGCTGATTTTTGTTCTAAATTAATATTAAATCTAAATATTTGTTGAAGTTTGTTCAATGAAAGCTTAGTTGAAAATATTTGAATAATAATAGCACAAATCAGTCGAAAGAATCCAAGCAATGAAACAAAGTTCATTGAAGCTGTAATTTCATGCTAGTATTATCTAATTCCAATCAATGAGCTTGACAAACTTGATAGTTGTACTCAAGTGATAGGCATTAGTAATTTAAAAGTATTACATTTAAATATTAATGATCCGTATAGCTTGAAACACATTTAAAATTTTTTTTATAAACGTATGTTTGGTATTTTATAATTTTACCATATAATGTCGTTTTGAATTTAAAAATTATTTGTAGTTTACAGCAGTTATAAAAAAAATGACATTAGCTTTATAGATTGTTCCATTTTCTCCATACATAATATTTACAGTAATGTTGTTATGTTAAATCTCAACATTCTTCTGATTTCTTTCTGAAATTATATTTAAATTGCTGTATTATTTATTAACGTTGGCATTTAAATTATTTTAAAGCTGCTGTTGAATGCATAAAATATATGTTTTTGTGAAGAATTCAAGAGATTTTGAATCAAGCTTTGTATTCTATATTTTCCAGGTCTAACATAGTTTAAAAAGTTGTTGATGCTAACAGGCTGTATTCTATGCATCTTGTTGAGTTCTTTTCATGAATAGCTTGAATTTCTTGCAAATACGTACAGTTTATAATCGTCGAAGCAATATCTTACGATTTTTATAAATAATTGCGTTTATTAGCCCAATAAGCATGTTCGTCCCGAATGGGATGTCTCGAAGTGGCATTTTGCGCTGAATCACTATAAACAGCGTATCAATTTTCAGATCATTGGCAACCTGCATCACCCTGCATTATATTTAAGGAAATTAAATAATAAAGAATCTGATTGAATATATGCATGTTTCTTGAAAAAGCAACGGTACCTAGAGCCATCAAATTTCGAATAACGAAGTTCTCCACCCGGACATGGGCGCCTGCAAGCCAGAATTTTGAATTTCGTTTTTGTTTTATTATTTGTTTCATATTTTGTAAAACTTTAACGAATTTTTTATTAATAAACTCAAAGATTTCAAGGCGGCACTGGCAACATTGTACAGAAAAAAAATTATCTGTAGCGCGCGAAACTGTATATCGGAAATTCTAAAGATATGCTGTTTTTAAATATTTTATGATTTTTTTTGCTGAATCGAATTTTATGCGGCGTAAGCGCCAAAAACGTGATATTTAATAATTAAAGTAAACATGCAAATCATTAATAATAAAAAGACAAAAAAGTTTGTAATGTTCTGATTGTAAAGTCTGATGTTCATCTTAGTAACAAAACTGAACACTGATATGATGAATTGAGAAACCGAAAAATGTATGAGAAAAGACAGAAAAACGTATGACAATACTTAATGCTGCGTCGTAAATTCTAACCTATATTGCTATGCTGCTTTTAAAATTGCTGTAATGTTGCTGTTGAATTGAATATGGTGTAAGTGCGACTAAAATGATACTTAATAATAAAGTTAAAAAAAAAGCGGGCTATTAAGAGTGAGTGAAACAGCAGACTGGTAGACTGCGAGTTCAGCTAGAGTGTGGAAAACCTTAAGAAACCCTTTTGGGTGACTGTTAAAATCTAAAACATATATTTTTTTTTTAATATTTCAATAAAACTTTAAAAGATTCAAAAGCAAGTCATTGTGCTTATCGGCCTGCCAAGGGCGTGTTAATATCATAAAATGCCACCGAACAACAAATTAACAGAAGCGTTCACTCATTATCAAAACTTCAAATCCTTTAAATGAAGGTTTAACTCGAAAAAAATGACGTAAACCGCAAAGCAAAATACTCCGCTACATTCTCATGAAATCCTTCATTAGTTTCCATTTGGCTCATGGCGTGTAAATAGCGGCAAAGAAAGGATCATTTTACAGCTAGCAAGCACGGCGTATAACTGACCTTCCCTACCGGCGATTGGTGCCGGGGTACTGCTTAATGCACCATTGCCAGCAATTTCGCAAGGAAGTTTACTGCAGCGTAACTGATAAAGCCTCTTAAGAGAAATAGAAACCCTCTACTGTAAACCGACATTTATAACGATCATCATCTATCTATTCAGACTTTTACATCCAAAGAGTTGAAAAGTTTGATTGCTGTCAATTTTCTCTTTCAAGAGCTATAAAATTATATTATTTACGAAATGATAAAAAACTTAGTTGCGAAATAGCAACAGAATTCCAGGTGTAATAGATTTCAAAATAACCGAACTAAGTAAATTAAAAACCCTTTAGGATATACGAAAATTTTGGATAACTAAGCTATCGATCTTCTGTAAGTTCTGTAAAAGATCATAAAAGCATTCTCTTTATTGCAATGAACTGGGTTTCATTTTTAATAAAAATGGGATAGATTACATTTACGATTTCTTTCAGCAAAGATTATACAACTGAATTTACAAAATTGTTTTTATTTTCATATAACATTTGGCAAAATTAACAATGAAATTAGTTTATTTTCTTGAATATATAACCCATTTCCATTTCAATTAAAGTAAAAATGAAAAAAATTAAAAAAGGGAAAATGTCTTCTTTATCATCAAAATAAAACACTCACCACAAAGTGACATAGACTAAAAAGACTAGCAGAAAATAACTGGTTGCAATAACGTTGCTTATTCCTAGACCGAAATTCTTTTCGTGGTGAAAAAACTGATACTCGTCCATCTACTTAACTAATTTTTAGAAAAATAGTATAGTCTGTGGTTAAGAGATAGTAATATAGTAACACAATCTATACCAGTGTTTCTTAACCTTTTTGCTCCATGCACCTCTTTGTTTAGAAAGTCATTCTCCCTTCCTTTCAACTTGAAAAATACATATATGCATTTATTTAGATCAGATTATTTTCTGACGTATTTTATTAATCAAGAAATAAGCACAAAATGTTGGTAAATACTAAAATTTGAATAAAAGTAGGTTTTATATTCATAAACTAAAATTAAATACTTAAAAGTTAAACAAAAGATTAGCCAGATACCCCCAATACTATCAAATTTTCCCCTGGTTGAGAGCCCCTAATGAATATTTACATTTCAGTTTACTTTTAATATCTGCAGATCTGACGAGCACTGTACGATAATTTCATGTCGCATGTATTCGTGTGAATTTAGTTACTACCACTTTAAAACTGAGAAATATTCTGTATTATTTTCTGTGAAATATTTTCTAGTTTCTAATTTTTTTTCTAAATCTATTTCCTAATTTTCTAGTTTCTAACATCACACTTTCTGAAATATTCTGTATCTGTCTGTAATCTTACATTGCTTGAATCCAAGCAAACAGATAAAGACAGTTGAATTATTTAATAAGTACTGAAAATCAAGCTGTAACTCTTATCGAATCGAAATTTTAATAGTCATAGGGATTCAGTAAGTAAGGGTTTATAACTAATAAATAGCAGTAAATAAGCTTTCAATATCCCAACAAGCAAACAGACATCTAAGGACAAGCGATGGGGTATATTTTCGTACCTCTGCGAATAATTTTCGCATATTTAATATAATTTCAACAATGGTCTTAAATCAAACCATGACTACGAACATCTATGTCTAGTAATTCTAATGAATTAAATGAAGTACAATTAAAATTCATACTGATGAGCAATTACGTACTGTTTCCTAATGACGTGCGATAATGATAATCCTTTGGCTAACGGATTATGTAGATCAACTATTGATTATTCTCTTTCTCCCAGCGAGAGAGAGAGATCAGCAAATTATTACAACGAAAAATAGACCTGTTGAATCTGCATTGGATTTCGACTATTCGTCTGCAGAAATTTGCTTTCTGAATAATTGAAACGAATTTTCAAACAATGTGCAATGAATTAAGCTCAGTTAGAATTGTGATATTCTGAATTCACTAATTTACTTGCTCAGTCTATAAATTATGACTATCAGAGATTATTTATCACTTATTACTAATTATCAACAAATGTTTATTTATCAGCATCCACTTTCAACTAAGGGCCATACTGCATAGTGATTCTATATATATGCATAATATAATTTCGATGGAACTCTTGAAAAATGACACGAAGGCCGCATTGCCGTTCTTGGGATATTCAAAATAGTTCGATATTTTCCGAATAGCTTTTGTGTAGTGTAGTTTTTTTTTCACTATACGCAATATTTACAATTTCCAAACCAGCTAAATAATCTTTGAAATCAGACAGTCTAAGCTACAGTAATGAAGTGTTGGCACATGAAAGCCACCACGCGTTGTCAGATGAGACTGATGTCAGCTTTAGAGGCAAAGCTTGTAAATTTACCACCACTCTCTCCATAATTATAAAGATACAAAATATGCAAATTAGAAAACCGCAGAGCATCGCCAGATTAATAGGAAACAACATCTTACAGAAAGAAATGCATAATGCAAAGAGATGACTATGAATGAGAATATTTTCAAATTTCTGTTGAATTTATTTGGCAATATTCAACGCAGAAGTGGAATTTGCATGACTTTCTATTTAAAGACCAGGATATTTAATATTTCGGAAACTGGAAAACATACTATCAGGCAGTTTCTTCAGAGTTATCCCAGTTTGACTTAAAGTAGTTCGCTCTCACAATAGTTTCGATTAACCTTTCAAATGAACGTCTCTCAGTGGTACAATTCACAAAATTAGCTGGCGGTCGGCGATTGTTTGAACAATTTTCGATGCATAGTTTTATATCCAAGAGCACTGCCATGTGACAGCCGCTAACTTTTCATATACAGATTGTAGAGAATATTGCCTTTTACTAAGTGTAACTTGTGGGAAATCCTCAATAAGACTGTAATCGAATTGTTGCTATGAATAATATGAAACAGAAACTTAAAAAAGGTGCAAAAGACCATTTTATTTAAAACTAAGTAAGTTGAACAGAAGGCACAGCTGCTGCTTAGAAATCAGCCAGCATTTATGGTGTGAACTCAAAATAGAATTTTAAATTGAAAACTAAATTTAAATATCAATTATCAGTATGCAGAGTAATTTAAAGTTGAAGTTGGCTCTTAAGCTTACACCGGCGTGAAAGTACTAGCAAACCCAGCAAGAATAATGGAACACCGGAGAGAGGAACTATAACTTAGAGTTAACTATTAACTATAGTTACTACTATTAACTTAGAACTATTAGCAAGAGAACTATTAACTTAGAGTTAGGTAGTTAATTAGAATTATTAACTTAAAATTGCAAACTAATAACGTGGCCTTCAGCAGGCAGAACTCGCTCAGTCTAACCGATCTCAAACTCACTCTTAGATACACGCGAGTTAATTTGCATTCTGGCAGGAAAACGGAAGGAGAGAATTGACAGTGCAGGTTCAGAACATTATATAACTCGCTGATTAGCATAAATGCACCCTACAAAGAGACAAAAATAGGAAAATCAGAGTTACCAGGCATTCCATTTTTTTTCTTCACAATATGATTTTTTGCTAATTCGATAATGTTGTTCTTAAACTTCCTAACTGATATTTTATTTCGCATCACTCATAGCTTTCGAGGCAGTTTTTTTCGTGCACAAATTTTGCCACTAGAGGCGCTGTCGTCTGTCTCGACTGCTAGCACATGGTTAATTTACTGATTGGACCTGCATGATCCTTTGACTCCGCCCTCTCCTCCCGACACTCCACTCTTGATACTGCAATTCAATTTCTGCGTTTCACACCTTACTCTTCGACTGTGGGTACGAAGTTCTCTTTCCAAGCTCCTCCATGAGAATTTATTAAAATTCTCTGTTCTTCTTAAACAACGTTATGGTAGGAAAGCTATGCCCCCTCTCCTCACGTGTTACACACAGGATGATGGCTCTTCAGCCTGGGTGCCTGTTTACATGTGCTTTGCACCTGAGACTTCCACAGATGTTTCTTCATTCAAAAAATATTTTAGTATTTTAGTAAGCCTTCTGTGTATCAAACACGGAAGATTAAAAACAATTTCAGATTCTCTAGAGAACATTAAAAAATTATTAGAAAAAAAAAGAATGCATAAGTATGGAAAACATCAAACAACTCCATACTCATATACAAAAAAATTTTCCTGTTTGTTTTCAGTTTGAAAATATAAATATAAATTACTACTTGATTCTAATTTTTCTCTACATAGATCAATCATAGATCATTCTACCATACATATTTCATATGAATATACTACTAAATTGCTCGTTGAAAAATAAACTATTTCAACAACCGAATATAATAATTACCAAAAGCATATTGATATGCATAGATTTAAGTTCTTAGAACTTGAGGGCTTTGGAATTTTTTTAGAAGACATCGTACATCAGAATTGATAATTCCGCGGATGAATGTTGTTAAAAAGATAGAACCATTTCATTTCAGTCCGCTATATGCTAAAGATGGATAGTCAAAATTCTGTTTTTAGCAATTATTATAATTTTTAAGAGACAGAAAAAATTTCACGCGTGCAGAATTAAAGTCCTCATTAAAAATAATATGAAACAGAATATCTCTGATCTTAAACTGGCGCTTTTCCAATTTTTCATTTCTCTTTATTTTAATGCTTTATGTGACCGAAATAAAGATTGTTACGAAACACATTATAAAGAAACACCAGTAGCACGCTTAAGGAAAACGTGCCTTTTCCTTTTCAACGCCGAAACATAATTTTAAAGACAATAACGCCATTCGTAACAACTAATAATACGTTCATTATAAAGAAATGCATGTCATTTCATTTCAATTGCGCGTTATGCTTTCCAGTATATCTGCATTTTTCCCATTTTATTCCGCTGCATAATCGTAATTGACTTTATCAAGCAAAAAAAATAAGGATGCAGTATAAATATTGTAGAAAAGGAATGGAATTTTCCTTATAACTATAACTCACATAGCAAAATATGACTTGTATAGAATAGGCATAAAATAATCATTTTCAAGGAACGTTTCTTTCCATTATTGCCTAATAAGGGGTACTTTTTAATCTCATCGACAACCAGCAGAAACACACATGCGCAGTTTGGATTGGTATTACCTATCAAACAGAGTAAATAAGTAGAAGAGCGCTGCGCCAGTGGAAGGTCATCTTTTTATACTTTTATTTCCCTCTTCGTTTTGAAAAACTTTCAGCAATGGAGAGGTAAAGGAAGGATTAAACCAAAATATTCAATTGGGAAATAGAAGTTTTTGATAAGGGACTAATAACAGATTACCCGACGTACGTATTATTTGACTTTTGAAACTAATGATTGCACTAATGACTTAATTTGACATAAAAATTATCAGTTAAGTATGGTGTAAATTACATAAAATAGATATACTATCGAAAAGATGATAGTGATAAATTTATGCAAAAATATGCATATTATTTTTGTATGGGAAAGGTTGAACTGTTATAATTTGAACGATAAGTCAAAAATTTTATGCTGCTGGAATCAGCAATAAACTTCAGCATAACTGATTCGTCAAGCCGTGGATATTATGAAGTTTACGGGACATAAAATAAAATGATAAAAAAAAGAAAACAAATAGAAAGACTAGGTTGTAGATTCTTCTAATCTCCACAGAATTCAGCTATCTAACTGTATCAGGCCGTAAAAACTTTTTTTAACTTAGGACTGCGTTCCTCCGTGATAGTCTGATGCGAAGCAAAATTAGACGCTATTTTTATTTTATTTTATTTTATTTTTATTTATTTATTTATTTATTTATTTAGGTGTGCGCGAATACTTATATGTTCGAAACTACACATACAAGTCCAAATACATTATTAAATGGATGAAAGATCACATTAGTAAACAAAAAACATTTAATTGGCCAAAGAGTAACGCCCCAAAAATAGCGAAATTTTGATGAAGTTGAAACTCCGCCGTGACCGCGTGTGAGTGGCAAGGTCTCACGTAAAAAATTTGTTGTTGTTGTTGACTAATTCTCATTTGTCTAACGTATAGTCAACCCAAGCCCACGAAATTCGTCGTGACAATCAGCGCAAGATTACGCCTGCCGTTGGCAACATTCTTTGAGCACCTTATGGGTGACAGTGCGATTTAGCACAGTTCCGCCCCCAATTTTGATGGAGAGCCCTTCGGGGAATGGAAGGCTCCAAACGTCTCCCACCCCTCTTTTCCCCGCCACTGACCTTTCGAGAAGACTTTCTGCTCGCTGTATATTTAGAGTGCTACGATGCTGCACGGACGCTGTATATTTACAAAAATCCATGCCTTCGCCGGGATTAGAACCCGGGCCCTTCGGCACGGTAGTCAACGACGCTAACCACTACACCAGTTGGGCAGCTGAAAGAATTTAAATAGTATAAATCGTTTCCATAAAATACAAACGATCTTTGGCATTCATTCGTATGTACTTGCGATACATAAACTAAGAAGGAACTGTGAAAACGTCTCATCCTGTTTTAAGCCCCTTCTCACATCTCAATGAATATATGCTGCATTAAAAAAAATAAATGTACATTCACGTTTTATGTGTGATAAAGTTCGTCATAAGCGGTTAATTTTCTCACCACGGTCTCGCATTATTAAAAAAAAAGACTAAGGAGAGGGTAGAGTGGGCATCCTTCTTAATACTATGCTACGCCCCGCTTAACTACTAATTGAATTGCAAGAAAGGCCTTCTGTCAAACTTTAGGTATATACATATTACTGTACTATGTAAAAAGTAGCCACTATATTAAATACTTCACGTTTTAAGACAAATTACGAAATGTGTGTTATTCTAACATGCTATACAATTTTCCTTTGTAGTGTAGTATATATTGCTTATGATAAATACAGAAAGAGAGTTATGAAAAGGCCTTCTTTGAAAAGACGTATATGAGAATGAAAAGAAAAAATATCAAATAAAACACAGGTCTCTCTTACAAAAATAAAAAAAAAACTAAGGTACTGGGAATGGCATTTTAATTGCAACTGAAGTCCACTTTCTATGAAACTATGAAACGCACTTGTTACGAGTAGATTTGCACATACTTTTTACAATCTCTTTCCTGTTATCTGATGACTGAGCGCAACATTTGGGGGATTATTTTTATTTTACTGGTTTGCCTTTTCCCACTATCTTAACAACGCTTAGGAAATGTGTCAAAAAATAAGCATTTCATGTTTTTATAGCCATTTTCGGTATTCTGTGCTTAGGACTTCTATAAAACTAATTATATATATATATATATATATACACATTAAATTTGGGAAAGCAATCCTTATTATCTATCCTAGCTAAGGAAAAGTGTAGTGAAGAAATTAAGGTGTAAAAATAAATATATATATATAGAGAGAGAAAGAAGATATTTATAATTAACTGCCCGATACTTTTAAACGTCTTTTCAATAACAGGTTTAGCTATATTTTTGTTGCATAGATTGAAATGTATTCACGGATCGATTCAATTAAACGAAATTCATATTAATGATCTCTGTTCTTAAAACGGACTGAAACCAAAGGTTCAGAAAAGATAAAAATCTCAATCTTACTTTTTCTTCCGCTGTATTAGATAAAGGAATGGCATGCCCTTCAGAATATGAATATCGAATAACGGATCTCATTATCTTAAACTGTTTTCAAAGAGCAAAGCAGCCGGAAAAGGTCAGTTTCTTCTTAGAGCGGAAAACAGAAAATTCGCTGATGTTCAAAATGCAGTTAAATGTTACTTTATCATCATTATGGAGATTCTTGTTACCATGTGTACTATCATATTTGCTAATTCTTTTGTTATCTATGAAAGGATTCTGATACATATTAACGAGATTGTCTGTTTACAGACAAAATATATTTATGTTTTATTTCCGAAATGTGAAAAATGAATGTAGTAAAACGCTTGGTTGAATTTCAGAAACACGAAAATCCAATTATTTGGACCATTTCGCAATTTGGACCGTTTGTCAATATATTGAAGCTTTTAATTTATTTAAGCATTTTTATTGATTTAAACAATGTTAAAATAAAATGCAGTTTATGAAATTTAACAACGGCAATTGAAAAAGGAATTTAACAAGAGCTCTCAGAGATGTAATCAAATTTCTCATCTGGGAAGCGGCAAATGACTGCATCATACGAACGTCGCCGGTAGATGGCGTGAGTGTTGCGTCAGCGCCGCGAAATATCAGTTGTGCAATGTCCCCCGTTAACTGTAGTCAAAAGTTGAAATGCAAGGTATTTAGAACCATAATTAGGGTTTTCAGCACCCGAGGACAACTGAATATTTCGCGCCCCTCCTGGTTGCCAACAGTGGAAAACATTTAATTCTAAAAATTTCGTAAGATGAGTTTTGCGCCTCCTGGATGCTGCGCCCAGTAACTGATATCTACCGTGCTCTCCCCACGCCAATTATGCCGCTGGAAGTGGGATACGGTTTAAGCAAACCTTAGCAGCGGAAATTCGTCGTCAACTCGTTAAACTATAGGGTGCTAATGTCATCGCATATAAACAAGTTTTTTTTTTTAAATGCTGCAGTGAGTTCGATATAGGCGGAAAGATGTGCGAGATGAGAAACGATCTGGTCGGTCAAACACATCCGTCACAGGTAACGATGTTTACCTTGCTGAAGCTTTGATTCAAAACGACTGTCGCATTTGACGTAGCGATATTCCTAAGGAATTAAGCATACCAATGGACATTGTGCTTAGTTTCGCTCCTGATCAACTGTGTTTCCTGAAGCTATATGAATACCTAAGTAGCTCGCAGAACGATCACAAATCCATGAGGATGGGATTATCTGACAGAATTCTAAAGAAATTCTGATAGAATTCTCTAGAAATTTCTGTTGAGTTCTCTAAAATTATAGAAAATTTTTTTCTGAAGATATGCGCTTGAAGGTTTAATGAATTAAAATCGTGGGGGCAAGTTGTGACACTTGAGACGACAGTAAGCATCTATATGATAGAAACACCCATCATCACCGCCTTCCATGAAATTCAAAAGAGCTCCAGCGGCGAAGAAAGTTACGATAATAGTCTTTTAGGACCATGAGGTGTGCTGTTATTTGATTTCTTCACCAGGGAAGCTATAATGAATATTTCCAATAACCACTATAAACTGAGCGACTTTCACAAGGAAATTCCTAGAAAACGACCAATCGAACGAACTTTTCTGAAGTGGCGTCATGTTGCTGCTTGAAACGCCCAAAAAACAAGTAGTCAGCATTAAGCGTTTCGCTGAAAGTTAAACCCATCTTTCCTGCTCCCTACAGCCTGAACTTTTAGCAATATTCTTTGAACCTTTGAAGAGGTACTATTTGAACTAATATGGACGTTCAGAAAACTGTCGTGACCAGCCTACAGAGATTTGACGCTAATTTCTTTCATGATAGCATCGATGATTTGATATACGTATCTTCGGAACAGAAGCATGATGATTATGTTTAAAAGTAATGTTTACATAGTGATGCGTTACTACTGTGGATCGTTATAGCCGCCCAACGGGTATGATGGTCAGTGACACTGAATGCCGTGCCGATGGGCTCCGCTTCTAATCCCGGAGAAGGCATACGGATATTTGTAAGCATATAATGTCTATGATGCAAGGGGACCCTCACACGGCGAACCATAAATCCTCTCAGGAGGCTGGTGGCGGGAGGAGAGGGATGGGAGACCTTCGGGCCGTCTTCTGGGTTGTTGTTGCTTAAAATTAGGGTGAAAGCTTAACTGCTAGCTAGGTGCAGCGATACCTCCATTACCTATAGAGGTATTACTGTACCCGCGTATCTTTCTATTTGATTGTGGAACAAAGTTTGGGGAAATTTGTTACTTGAAATTGCCTAAATAATTTTTAACGCGCTATTAGATTATAGGCCGCAGTTCTTTGTTTATTTCATGAATGATTGCTTCGTTGTAACGAGTACTCTTTATTAAGAAATGGGCTGAGATTTAATAGGGAATGCTATAACTTCAAATTTGTTCGGTTTAAAGTTTGAAAAATAAAAGTGATCATTTACCACAGATGAAGAATTTTTCTAATTACAGATCCAGATGGAAATACACTCACGAATTCCACTAAGTTACACAACACATCTGTGATCACGAATCATTATTACACCCTTTGTACAGTCCTACATAATTCAAGTATGTATATATTGCAAAACTAAATTTAGACCTTTTCATACGATATCTGACAGGGATCTAAAAAAGGCACCGACCTTTTGAAAATTTTATACTTAGGCTGTATATTAGGCAACTTGCTAACTCATTAACGCTAGTCTAAATTAGTTTTGATATGAGCTATTATTCATGTCTTTTCTAAAATGCACATTTTTGCCATTTATTCATTATGTCAATAGTCCATGATTCTTTATTTCGATCAATTACTACATTCATGCTTTCTTTCATGAATTTTTAGCAACAATGTAAGGAAATTTAATGCAAGTACTTCTAGAGAAAAACACTGAAACCTATTGAGATCTTCGTGTTATTTAAGAAGTCTATATATGCAAGGTTTCTTTGAAAATGAAATTGATTACAAATTCATTAAAAGATATGTAATGTAATTTTAAGCTACGAATATGCTCAAATGAAACAAGACCAACATATTCTACTCTCGGTTCTTGTACGCGCAATCTTAAATACGATGTGGAAGATTCTAGCAGAATTCTACTAATTCTTATAAGAACTAATATGTTATATGAACTTATATGAACTAATATGTAGCCTGGAAAATTCCACAGGTGCGTTACAGTTTATTGCCCTTTTGTCGCTAACTTTAGTACACATCAACCTTTTATTTTTATCAATAAGGAGACTAATAAGGAAACCTATTTGTTCATTTGTCTAACGACAAGAAACCACCTTAATTATCGAAGTGGAGTCCCTTAACAGGTAATATAACGCCAGTTTTAATTAAATACTAGTGATAGAAAAGACAGAACTGTTAGGAATTGATATTTGCCAGATGCAATTTGTATAAATCAACGATTCATCTCAGAATTCATATCTTGGTAATAATTTTTCGCTTTTCTTATTCCATTTCACCGCTTTTCTTACACCATTTCATGAGTAATTTTAGTTAAGTGTGAATTATTCCATAATATTCTGAGTACTGATTCTCACGCTTATACTGCTCTGTGCTTATACTGAGTCTGAATCTCGATAAATGGATACAGAACAAAGAAAGCACTTGATTACAATAGACAGAGTAGTTAATGTATCCGTCTAGTTCTAAAAGGGGTTACAGCCGAAAACATCACGAATGAAAACGTCGCGGAGGAAACAACACAAAGCGAAAACGTCGTGGTACAAAACATAATGGGAGAAAATAAAGCAAAGAGAAAACATCGCAGTTCTAAAACATCGTGGTACAATATATCGTCGTCGAAAATAAAGCGGTTCAAAAAATTCGCAGTTTAAAACATCGTCGTCGAAAATATCGCGGTAAAAAATAAAGTACCTACAAATCATCGCATGATGATAACATCGCACACATGCGTTTCTCAGGCTTTAATAACTGTAAAGGGATATTCGCATAATGATTTGCGAACGTAAGATGGAAAGAAAGATAATTTTTACTTTCATATTTTTTATTAACTATTAAATTTTAAAGAAAACAGAACAAGAAATTTAAACAAAACAAGAAATAATTTTCACTATAAGAGTATCAGATTAACAAAAATGAAGAAAATAATCTCATAATTAACTTAGCAATTTTTTATAGATAATTTCATGCAGTTACTTATCTTCCTTTTTCTATTCTTTTTTAGATTATAATTTTCATGAAAAATTACCAGTAAAACTTTATAAAAAAATTATTAATGACCTTTGTTAGTTAACCATGTCAGCTTAAAATGCTATTAAGTTGCATTCATTTTCTACGCTTAAGTTTCCATTTTACATTTTCAACAAATATTTATTAGTTAATAAAAAATATGAAAGTAAAAATTATCCTTCTTTCCATCATGCGCTCACAAATTATTATGCGAGTATCCTTTTACAATTATTAAAGTCTGAAAAACGCATGTCTGCAATGTTATCGTCATGCAATGATTTGTAGGTACTTTATGTTTTACGACGATATTTTCGACGACGATATTTTTAAGCTGGGAAGTTTATGAATCGCTTTGTTTTCGACCACGATATTTTGTACCATGATGTTTCGCTTTATTTTCGACCACGATATTTTGTACCACGATATTTTAGAACTGCGATATTTTCTCTTTGCTTTATTTTCTCCAATGATGTTTTGTTCCACGAAGTTTTCGCCTTGCGTTGTTTTCTCCGCGACGTTTTCGTCTGCGATGTTTTCGGTGGACACCTCTAAAAGGTGCCTAAAAATTTCGCAAGAACTAATTTTGATAGAAAACACAGGTTTATAATTAAAAAATTATAATTTCTTTTATTAATTCATAAAGTAGACAGTGTAGCGTTAAGTATGGAATACCATTTCGGGTAAATGGCCTGCAAGGTATACACTCTTTTCTTGAAATTTTCCATGACCATTTTGCATAAATGTGGCTGAATTTCATTGATGCAGCCCTCAATGTCTTCCTTCAAGGCGTATGTGACTATGGGATTGTTGGCATAAACCTTAGACTTAAAAAAAAACCAAAGAAAATGTCCAACTGCGTTAAATCGCATGATCTGAAAGGCCAATTCTAATCACCAAAACAGGAAATTACACGACCAGAAAATAACTCATACAGTAGTTGAATCGTTTTTGAGGCTGAAAGACATGTGTACCGAACTTTGAAACCGCATGTAGCCCATATCTATATCTGGCAATTAAGGCACAGGAAAAAAAAAAGAATTATCATGTCGCGATAGCATGCACCTTTAACTGTTATAGCCTATCAGCCGTATTTTCGAAGAAGAATGGTCCGATATTGCCTCCATTTCCAAATCCGAACCAAACAGGGATATATTGTGGACTCATATTTTCTCAACAATCAGTTGTAGATTTTCTGAACACCAAAATGCGACAATTTCGTCGATTAAACTAGTCACCAAACTGAAAATATGATCTGATTTATCGCTGAAGATGATTTTGTTCGAAAATCATCTTCAGCGTCCAATCATCTTCAGCATCAACAGCGTCCATTTGCTGTTGTTCTATAATCCATTAAACAAAGTCTCTTCGCTGTGCGAGGTCAGTAGGCTTCATTTCTTGAGTCAATTGAACTTTGTAAGCATGAAGATGTAAACCTTTCGTGAGAATATGCCGTAGAGAGCTTTTTCGAAATGTCTAATTCTTGACCACGGTACCGAACTGATGTCCCTGGATTCTCAGCAACATTCTCACGAATTGCTTCGATGTTTTGTGTTGAACGACTCATTGAAGGACGGTGAGAGTATTTAAGATAATTAATTGATCCAGTCTTCCTAAATGTTGGAATTAATCTCTTCCCAGTTGAAATTAAATAACTATTTCGACCATATACTCTGTACGAAATTTGTGAACTATAGCTGCCAAACCTTCATCATTTTTTAAATATTGCTCAACAATGAAAACGCATTGTTCTTTCATGTAGTACTCCGTTTTTAACAACCTCGAACAATCAACTGTCACGCTGTCATTTCGTTTTCGTCGACAACACTTTATCGCACCAATGGAACAATATTGAAATCGTGCATGAATTTTGGGATACCCTTTATATTCTTATCTAACATCCTTATACTGCAAATAATGAAATGCGTTTTCTTTCATGATAATACGTCGTAAAAGTTATTTTGTATTTTAAGAATCTTCCGAATGATGATGATTAATTTCATGTTTTATAATTTAAGATTAGACTACAGGGAGTCGTGAACCAAGCTGAATTTCCTGTAATCTATTGAATTTTTAATGTTACGGTTGCCCTAGCGTATCACTTAGGAAGTTATTCGCCCTTTCTTTCAGAGGGCTCTTTTGGTAGCATCCGCCTTTTTATGTAAATTGTTTTCCCTCTTCCTCCAGATGTAAACTTCATCAGAGAGTTCTTATTAACGCAGTTCTTTCAAGAGATATACTCTAATGAGTTCACAGCAAGTGGATGTTTTTAGTTCCCTTTTTCACTCCAGGAAAGATCCGAGATAGACTGGAAGAAATGTTTTTAAAAATTAACTGCAGTATACAAATTTATCTTTAAGAAAAGGAAAACAAATTACTCGGATAGCTTTGTAATCGATCTCTACCACATAATGAGAGGTGGTCTTACAGATTTTTTAGAAGTTTGTATGGAAACGCATGGAATATGTTAAGAATTAAACATACTGTTAATAATCTTACTAAAGAATAAAACAAGTCCATAATTATCCTAATCAGAAAGCTTACATTATTTGATTTATTTCTTAAATTGGAACCACAAGACTACGACAATACTTCAAAAGATGTTTATGCGCGAATTCGTTTTGAAACGCTCTGAATCTTCAGCTGGTTTTGTTTAAATTTAACTTTTTTATGTTGCAGAAATTGGCATAAATGTCTTACAAGCGTCTGTTGATTCTCGATGCTAATGACGCATGAAATATGCGAGAATACGTTTCTCTCCATTTCAGACTGAAAATTTATATCTCATTTAAAATTTATTATTGCTGTTTAAAAAATTAAAATCTCAATTAAACTTATCTAACCTTTATTACAGACGATCTTTGAATTATCTATAAGCATTGAAATAAAATTAAGTGGGCCTAATTACAGATAAATTTTGATTTCAAAGTTCTTACCGGAGCTACGTCTTAAAACATTAAATATAGTAAGCGCATCACGTGAGAAGTACTTATCTCCAGTCGCCCTTAATTAGAGAAGAATATAAAGCATTTTCTCCCTCCTTTGTGGATGCCTTCGTGGTGTAACTGGAAGTGAGAGAGGTTCCGAGTTGATTGCTGGTGAGGGCATTGCATATTTTCCGATTCCAGTATAAAAAAAACTTAATGACTTTATAACTTTTATTATACTTATTAATGAATAATGAATCTTAATAAAAATTGTGTGTATATTAAAACTTTTTCGTTTAATATATTTTATTTTCCGCACAAACTAAATTTTCAGGAACAAAATTGTCGTCTATTGCTTATGTTGTACAGAGTAGAGTAAATTGTATGATAAATATTTTATGAAAAACATATTTTTGATTTTCATGTGTAAGTTGAGTAATTACGAGCGACCATCGGTGAATTTAGAACAATGTCTAAATATAAAAAGTCTCAGAAATTTTATTTTTATCTTTATGTTCTTCTGAATGATTACCAATATTACAAAATGCCTTAAGCTTCTGATGTTGAAACATAATTAATGTACAAGACCATTTTTTCTGAAAACTCTATTTATAATTTTCTATTCTTCCGCAGGTTTTAGATGATTCATATTTCAAACACAAAATACAGATTAAAGTTCCTAGTAATTTTTTGCCATGTTCCTTTATTAGCCCAAAGAGGCGCCAGCCCAGAAGAGCTATACTCTTGAGACGGCATTTTTGGTTGAATCACTAAAAGCGTTGTATCAGTTTTCAGTTTTCAAATCCTTGCATAAAAATATTATCACCCTGTATGATACTTAAAGAAATTAAAGAATGAAGAATCTGCATGACGTATATATATATATATATATTTCTCGGATTGTGAAAAAGCAACGGTAGCTATAGCCATCAAATTTTGAATAATGTAGTCCTCCATTCGAATATGGGGATCTGGAAGCACAAATTTGGAATTTGTTTTATTATCTATTTCATATTTTATCAAGCATTAAAGACTTTTTGAGCAACAAACTCAACGATTTCAAAGCGAGCAATGAAAACGCTGTTACGAGGGAAAAACAAAACTTTTTTATATCGAGCGTGCGACACTGTCTATCGGAAATTCTAAAGATATGTTGTTTTTAAATATTTTTAGTACAGTGTGGCGTTAGTCCAAATGCGAAACGCGTAGGAGTGTGTAAAGGAATAAAACGTTCCTTTGGGCGTAATATAAAATCTGAAAGCTTTCAATTTTTTTTAATGCTGATTTTAATATGGAATGTAATCTTAACATGAAGATCCTCTGACATTTTGAGAAAGCCATTGCCATTTCTAGTAAAATTTATGATCAGATGAATGAGTAAGTAATTATTCAAGCATTTTAGTTATATATTTTGCGAAAATATAGTTCATTGAAATGCTTCGCTATTAATAAAATTTAAGCAACTGTGTTCATTTTGATTATTTTTTATATATTCGAACATAAGTTGCGCATTTTTTTTTCAGAATTATGTTAAATAATGGATAAATTAAAATTATTCCCATTGTTTATTGAATTTTTTAAATTCGATTTGACTAACAGCGAATTGGTTGGCAGATTAATTAATCGATTTTTCTCTATATGTGTATATACACGCATGTTAAACTTGTCAACTTAAACCTTCTCCGCGACAAATAGAAGAACTACTTCTTACAAAATTCATTCTATATTTTCAGAATAAGTAGAATGTAAGTAGTGTAAAAGTAGAATATTTCAATGAAAGCAAGTGCTAGAAAACGAGAGAAAACAAATACATATTTAGTGTCATATAACGTATATTTTCTGCTTCGCCCGATTAATACGGTATTGTATCAGGTTCCACTCGAACTCGTTTATAAAAATGAAACTTTAATTAATAAAAAAATTCATTTATCAGAGAAAGCGATCTTAATCAACAGTTACATTGTCGCCCTATTTATGCTGTCAGGACACCTATTTTATCAGACACAAGTTCAGATTTTTCCCATTTGCGGCGTGGAAAAAACCCGTCGGCAGCCAGTTGACCCATACGGGAAACCTTACACCACCCTAACCTATAGAAATGTGCATGATCACTCAATTATCGTCTCCTATTTCTCATAATCGAACTTTTTGCTTTAGTTATATTCGCTGCAATTGTATTATTATTTCAAACAGGGAATGTAACACCATTTACAAATTTGTTACGGCATCGTTTGACTATCTAGATCAATGGTCTTTAAAGTGCTCCAATGGCCAACTTCTATAGCAGTAAAAATTAGTACCCCCTTAATAAAAATAACATTTACTTTTATAATCTTTTATAATACGAATCATTGACATAAATAATTAACAACCATATCATTGAATTATTCTATCTTCGAATTGGCGAGTTCTTCACACTAGTTTTATTAATACAGATAGATAATTTTTTTGTTTGAAATATTACTTCCTCAAACAAGGAAAAAATTTTTTTATCGAGGTTACAAAACAAATAACATTAGAAACATCCCTCAGTGCTATAAATGCTAGTAAAAATCATCAACTGAATATATTATAAATTATATTAATTAAAGTAGTATAAGATACATCAATTAATATTTGAAAATATAAAGAAAATAGTATAAGATCTACTATGCTTACTGTTTTTAAATCGCTTTATTTTCTTAAGCAATTATAGTTATGATTTGAAAGATAAAGATTTTATACCATATCAAATGGTAACATTCTAGAAAATGGTTGCTGTTTGCAATTAAAAAAAATATCTTATATGCTCTACAGATGCACTACTTCCAGGTCGCGTGGATGAAAAATGATACCACAGATTGATGTAAGGTAACGGGTCTAAAACTGTGGACTAACTCCACCACAGAGGTTTCTAACATGAAAACGCGATCAAGACTATGCCATTGGTAGCCAATATTTTAATATATTAATGTTCATAAACGAAAATATTCCAAAATGTATAAGCGAAAAAAATATACTCAATAATCTCTCGGGCGATGGTAGAAACATGGCTTCGATCCGAAATATAAATCAATTAAGATCACGCATTGCAGATTATCATAATGGAAGTCACATGGCGTATTTACTAAAGTTATGCAAATTTCCTTACAAAAAAGTACTTACTACAGCTAAACAATGACATGTGGTACAAGCCAAACTTAGTAAGTTCTTATAAACCAAATTAAGTTGCCCACTACGCATTTGCCGAACATGGCATTCTCATCTACATCGAACGAAATATTTATCTGCTTTATTTTAATATTTCTTAAAAAAATATGTTATTGAAATAAGGAAGAAAACTAGAAAAACATAACTAAATTAATAACGAGCTTAATTTTATAAAAATGGAAAATCGAACAAACAAGAAAAACAAACAAGAAATCCGGATAATTAGAATTCCAGGTATTTTCTCCCTCCTTCCAGCAAACCTTCGTGGAATATAAGGGTAGCATGTTCGGCGCTTATTCGAAAGGTCCGGGTTTGATCCTCGGCGAGGGCACTGCACAATTTTCACGTCTCCTGCTTCAAAAAAAAACTTAATGACTCTACAACGTGAAGTCCATATAATTGGAGCTGCATTGCATTATAAAAGGATCTGGTTTCGTTTCATGCTCTGATTTCGTTGTGAGCTCAAAAGTGACGCACTTCACTCGTACTAAGCTGTAACTACAAGCACACACATTTTTGTATAAAATTATTAGCTGTATAATAAATGAAGCAGCACGCAAATAATTGTGTTTGTATGTTTCAGTTTTATTCTATATATACACATTTAATTCAATGAGGTGTGAAGGCAGACTATAAAGTACCCTTATCACTAAAAATGTGCTTCATGCCCACATCTTCTCTCTTCCCTATTTGAAACATTCGCGTCCTCCCGTTTCATCCGAAATTACAATAGACCATTTTGCATTTTGTTTAGGATAATTACAATTTTAATTATTACACTACAAAAGCTAATATTTTTCAATTTATGCTGCAAAAAGATCAGAAGCGAAAGGGATACTCATTCTCTTTTTTTGACTTGTACGGTGAGCCAGTATCACCAAACGCTGGTATGGCCATGGTATTAAGTAGTAGACTTTTTACCGAATGGGCATGACCCAATGATCAGCCTCTTGAAAATTCGATTTTATCTGCTTTAAAAAAAAAAATTCCATTGCCTTTCGACTTCCCTTTCAAGACAAATTAAAAACCGGGAAATTCGTATCAGGTTCGCGTACTCTCATTTCTTTCTCCGAGAGGGGGGGGGGGACTGAGCAAGCAATTTCCTCACCCTCGCCATTCTTCAAACACCTGGTGAGCATTGTGTTAGGAGTCATCGAGCGGTTTGAACTTTTTTATCCCTCTCCTTTCACTAAAGGAAAGGTTAGTCACCAGACGAAAGGACATTCAGATGGTGGTGGTGATCGGAATATTTTTATTTTTCAGCTATTTTTCCGTACTCAGACATTTTGTTTAGGTAGAGCGAAGACTCCAAGTAAATTTAACTTCTCTTTTCGTTTATTTCCATTAGCGTGGTTTAATTATCTACTTTAAAAAGTACCGTTAAAACATTTCCTTCAGAAATTAACTGTCAGAGGGGAACTCTTCTGCACCTACCTAAGTAATGTATAATCCTAGAAACATCTTTTATTAATTACAGTAACGCTGCAAGTATTCGTAAAATTTCCCAGTTTGAATGTATTTTAAATTATAGATGCAGGATACTAATTAGATTATTAAAGTAACATGAAGATTTAAATTGCTGAGGGATATACTTTTTATTTAAAAATGAATGTTTAAGAATTAAAAGCAATCACACACTCTTTAAATCTCAAAGATATATAACAGATTTTGCCTAACGGCAACATAGAAAAAATTAATTATTTCAGAGGTTTTATAGGAGATAAATTAAAGATCTTATGTTTCATGTAATGGTAATATGGCAATAGCTAACACACTGCATGGTGATAAATGTGTGGCTATCATAACATAACATAATGTAAAGTAGATAATAACGATAAAATATACAGAAATATTCCTTCAAAGACAGTTGCATCTAAATTTTCAATAAAATCTAAATCTTCTATAAATCTATAAAATCTTCCTTTAAGGACAGTCTCTCTAGTTGCGTCACGAGTTCGATATATGTTGAGAGAATGTTTTGATTGTGCAATTGCTTTATTCTAGTTTTTCCTGCGCATTGTATTAGTCAGTTCGTATTAATCCTCCAAGAAGGCGAATCCGCCATTCATCCAGTCACTGAAGCTCCGAATCATTGATAAACATAATCACCGGAGATATTTTCATAAAAATATTTGAAGGAAAAAGACAGTGCCTTGTATTTGGGCTTATACAGTAATATTATTTATTCTATCCAGATTTATTTTTTTATTTGCGAATGAATAACAAATGATACGTTTAGAAAGGAAACAAACCGTAAAATTTATTCAACAATTTAATGTGGCATATTTGGCTTATTCTGTAACATCTGTCTAATACCTACGCATGAATGACAAAGATTAATTCAAGAACATCTAAGTAAAACTGTTGAGCGGGGAAAGTTAAGAAACTTCTCCTTGTCAGACCCTCAGTCATACCTGGCTTAATGTCACCTGGGTAAATGGGTACAGTCACAGATGTAAGGTACTGGGTAGAATGAGAATTATTTTAAGTGCATAAATTTGAATAATAAAATAAGACAATAGATTATTAATGATTTTATGATGATAATTTCCTTTTCTTTAATGAAAAAAAAATTTCGTTCTATGTTAACAAATATATTTAAGAGGAATTAAAAAAAACTGAAAAATCTGAAAATTCTGAAATCTGAATCTGATTTTACATTATGTTCAAAGGGACTTTTTTTTACATTTTGTGTGTTACCTTTATTTATTAAATATCATGTTATTCGCACTTGAACCATAAAATTCAACTCTGCAGCAATATTGCAAAATAATTTTAAGAGGAGCATATCTTAAGAATTTCCGATACACAGTCTCGCGCGCTGGAGGTAAGAACGATTTTTCTTTTCGTAAAGTGTTGCCATTGCTCGCTTTGAAATCGCTGAGTTTGTTCTTCAAAAATTCGTTAAAGTGTTACAAAATATAAAATCAATAACAAAACAAATTCCAAATTATGACTTCCAGATGTCCATATTTGGTGGAGGATTACGTTATTCAAAATGGATGGCTCTAGGTACCGTTGTTTTATCATAATGCAAGAAACAAAAAGACTATAGCGTTCAGTATTTAAAATTTATGAGATAAAGACGCTTTTATCTCATAAATTTTAAATACTGAACGCTATAGTCTTTTTGTTTCTTGTTGTTAAATACTGAACGCTATAGTCTTTTTGTGTTATCTTTTAAGAGATAACGCTACTTAAAAGATAACACTGAAATTAAAATCACTAACCAAAGCCGTCGGAAAACAAACAGGTGTTCTACAACACGTGAAAAAATAGTTTTAACAAATTTTTCAAAATTACATAACTTAAACGTTGTTAGTCCGGCGGCAAGAAAAGTAAAAATATCGATTTTAGGGGAAGTATAAAAATCGAATTTCATTAGTTGCAAAATTTTTAATTTATAAATATTTTTGTAAAGGAAAATTTACAAATTGTGTTTCAGTGTTAATGTAATAGCTATAGCATGAAAGCTATTTTTCAAAAAATTCAGCTCTGAAATTTAATATGCACTGTTATTATGTATACTGACCTCAAAAACTTTAACTGAAGATACAGTAGAGTCATTAGGTATTTTTCGGAGCAGGAAACACGGAAAATCAGCAATACTCTCGCCTGGATTCGAGCTCCCAAAGTTGCCAGATGGACGTACACCCCGAGAGCGGGGCAAAGAAGACTAAAATTCCTTACAACGTATCACATTATTTTAATCATATGGATGGATGTTTTATTTTTAAATCTTGATTTATATATTTATTTAATTTATATATTTATTAACACCTTGAAAAAGAGCTTCCTCTTCGATACTTTACTGCTCTGTGTTGCGATTAAATCACTTACGGCACAAAAATACTTCATTGCCTGTCAACGATAGATAAGATCTTTCTTTTATTTTCGATATTACAAAAGCGAATTTAACCGTAGAGTGTAAAATAATCCTTTAAGAAATCAATTTACATGAACTTCTTAACAACATTTTGCAGCAACTGTAATTTTATGATAACGAGAATCAAAAATTAAATAAATTTCGGATAGCCTATGAAAGGTTGAATGCGGGATTTCTAATCTGTGCCCATTATTATCTGCATCCAAAATAAAATTTAATTTTTCGGGAGGAGAACTTTTAATGACATAGATTGCAACTCTGAGCACATATGTAGTTTTTTAATCTTATTTAAATGGTAATATACATTTTTATTGCACTGATGTTATTCTGCTTAAACAATTTTATGTTAAAGAAAGAAATTCAGAACTTTTAAAATTCAAATTCCTTTTGAGTTGAGTTTCCATTTTATTCAACAGTAAATATTTAATTTCACGAGCTGGTAAACTAATATTCTCGAGATATAAGAGTACCAAGTGAAAACATAAAGCTTTAATTTAGCTTTAGTTTTAAAAAATATTGAAGATTTCATAAAATCAGGTACGAAGCTGTGCGAAGGCGTTTAACTTCTAAGAATTTCTTTAGTATAATTATGCAGTATTAAAAAGAGAATTTCCTACATCGTAATTTTTCTGGAACATTAAATGGCTTTTAATTTAAAATCGAAATCCATTTAATTTTTCCGAAATCAAGTGGGTTTTATTTTATTTAAAAATTTTATTTTATTTAAGAACAGAAAAGTACATGTATTTGTTTAACTTTTTGCATTTTATATTTTAAATTTGTTTTAATTTTAAGGGTTGTAGGGTATTATTATGAAGTTTTCAGACTCCAGGATTTTACAATAAATTTATTTTGACTAATTCCGCTATGGGAACATTGTCATTTCTTCTTAACATGCATACGTGTAAAAATGAAAGTTTAAAGCAGTTTTAATGTGATTTTAATACATATAAACATAAATTCAGTGTGTATATAAGTTAACCATACATGAATAAGAATATAGCATATTTTTACTAGAATTATAGCAATCTGAAAGCCTATTCTATTTAATTCATTTCTTAAATCGGAAGCATGGGAATTTTTCAAGAGATATTAATCGGCTCTACTCGTATGTCACAAACCTGTGAAATCATTGCCTTGAGAAAAAAGGGTGTTTATACATCTGGCTCGTGCTTGGCTCCTGAGAAAATATGAATTGTAATTTTTGCATAGTAATTTTCATGTGTTCATCTCGTAGCCTTTCTTTAAACAAAAAGCAAAATATCGAAACCAGCGTGGAAAAACAGGAGAAAGGGAAAAAGAAAATAAGTGAAAGCCGGATAAAAATAAAGATCTGTGAATCTAAGGAGAAGCTAACAATATTTAACTGGGCAATCTAATTTTAATGCGAATAAAAGCGTACGAGATCATTAAAATATACTATATAAGTACTTGCACGCAAATAAAAATGACGTATGGATAAAATACTAATTGCTTGCCTACGTCTATTCTGAAATTAAGATAAAAAAGCCACTTAATAAGGTAACAAAAACCAAACTTTGATGGAAAACCATCGTTAAGTATTCTTCCCCCCCCCTCCTCTTTTTACAATCTGTTTCGAATTCTAGAATCACAATGAAATTCATTAAGTAATGGTACTTTCCGTTCCCGAAAAAGTAACATCATTTTCCCTCGAGGAAAAATGATTAGCGTAAAAAAGTACTTTTTCGTGTTTTTTGTGTCAAGTGTTGTTCTTTTGCATCAATTTTCTAATCGCATTTTCGGCGA
This sequence comes from Stegodyphus mimosarum, assembly GCA_000611955.2. Taxonomy (NCBI): domain Eukaryota; kingdom Metazoa; phylum Arthropoda; class Arachnida; order Araneae; family Eresidae; genus Stegodyphus; species Stegodyphus mimosarum. The sequence continues at coordinate 370,684 of KK114570.1, forward strand.
TTCACTTCTCAATCACATATCTTTCTAGTAAACAAATAAAACAAAGTAAAAAAAAAGCGAGAAGCAAACAATGAGAGAATAAAACTGAAAACAAAAATGAAAAAAATCTGGATACTCTATCGTTTCTTTCGTATGTGTTGCGATTCCTAATTTAGGAACATTTCAAAGCCTTCGAGCAACGGCTTGTTTAGCAACAACGGCCAGATGGTTGGTTGCACTTCAATGGTCTTCTGGGAAAATAAAAACTGTCACTGAGAAGTTAGAAGGTCAATTTTAGCCCCAATTTCATGATATTACTCCAGTTGTTTGGGTAGCTATTGTTTGTAAGCAGCATTCGATTATTCTTTTTTTCTATCTTCCGTTCTTGATAGTCAAGGTCTTCAGATGCCATTAATTGCGGACAGATATAGTTGCGTTTGTCGCGTTTCAAACTTGTTAGGGCATAATTCTAGCAAGCGTGTGCGGTGTCATAAGCGAGATATCATTATCTCTAATTCTAAAGTCATTTGCGTAAAGCTGTTCTAATTCTATACTAATGGGTTCTTTTTCACAAACAATGACTGTAAAACATGAAAATTACTGAGAAATTTTTTTCCACAAGTAAATGTTTTTCAATCCAAAAAAAAAAATTCGGGAAATTTCGAAGGTGGTTTACAGCAGTTAGATTTATTCCGAGAAGTTCTCGAAACTTAGCTGAGTATTTAACATAATAGAAAAATATAAAACAGGCTCTGGGTAATCTTGTAAATATTATATACATTTCTTAAATCGTAATACATCTTGAATTCAATAATAACAATGAAATCATAAATTAACACACGAGAAAGTGCGGTTAAACATAAATGCGTTAGTTACTCATAAATTTAATTACTCCTGACATTGAATATTATTTAACGTAAATGAACTGAAAATGAAGACTTCCAAACTGCATTCTTTTTTTTTTAACTTTTCACTATGTTATAAGTTTTAATTTTGATTGAAAGGCAATAGGAAATCATAATGATTTATAAGTATTTTAATCTTACTTCATTACAGAGGCTGTTTGCACATACTTAACGTCTTTCATTGTATTTTACTTAAACAGCAATTAACTTCGTTGTATTTTACCTATACAGTAACTATAGAAATATTTTACCTAAAAGTCTTGCGTTTTAAATATTTTATTTTATAACCCTTATTCTTTACTACCTTTTACATAGTAATTTCGAAAACAATAAGTCATTTTGTATAAAAGATATTTTATTCTCCTCCTCTTGAACAGTTTTCCAAAGTCCAAGGGAGATTTTAGGAACAAATTTTTCCCTTAAAGCCAAACTTTGACTTTTTTCCTTTCTTTTGACAATATTACCTATCGTAGCTTTAGATATCGAAAAACTATGGCTTTCACAGCATTTTTTAACAAGTAGATACGAAGAAATTTCTTCGGTAAGAACACAAACATAATCTTACATCCATCGCTTCTTTCAAAGCACTATTTTGCATGAAAACACAGCTGTAAAGTAGCAGACTGTAACTTACACTTTCGAAAATATAATTTCAATTAAAAAAATTTCCAAACAGAGGATTGTTTTTATAGCAAATCAAAATCGTCTAAAAAATGTGCGAATAGCCTCTGTATAATGCTAACTTATGTTTAATACTTTATTTTATATCTAAATCAGACATTAAAAACGTTATTTTGAATTTACGTTTTCTTAAAAAACACTCGTGAGTTTCTTAACTGTTAACCTTTCATTTTCAAAATAGAGAACAAAAGTAACCACTGATATACAACAACAGCATTAGTGTGAAATTCTTCTAGAAATATTGACACACGATTAAAAAAATGGCCTAATTCATATTCGAAACCAGTATCTAAATATACATAAGAATGATTTAGATTTTGTTTCCGCAATAGAACCATTGTTGATCAAACACTATCGTCTGAGCTATAAGTAGTTGAATCTTTTTTACATAATGAAAAATACAAAACTCAAAAAGAAAATTGCATTTATTATAACCGTATTTAAAATATTTCTAAATATAAAGGTTATAAAAGCATTTGAAACATATTATGTTCTAATTAAGATATCGGTGGGAAATTTACAGGATAATTTATTAATATAAAAACAACATTCTTGACCTAAAATCGATACGGTTGAAAAATCGATACGGTTAAAAATTTTATCAAAATCTCATAAAGTTATACTTAGTTTGATATTGGAAATTTCATCCTTAAGACCTTACTAGACAGATGACGAGTTATCGCTCTGTCTGAAATAGTACGACAAAGGCTTGGAAAGGTTTTAAACAACCTTTTTACTAGATAGAACTTTGAACATACGGGGCACGTCTTTGCACTATAAATAAACACTATTCGCGGCAAGGTAAATTATAACATTCAAATAAAATTTAAACGTGGATGAGTAATTTAAGACTACACAGAGCCTATAACTTAAGCTATAGGCTGGTTCAAACTAACTTTACGGATGCGTGAGTTAAGTCGTCAGTAATATGCGAGAGATTTGCAAACCCGTATAATTAATTACATTTAGCTAGAGTTGGCAGAAACCTAAGGAATTTTCTCTCTCTCTCTCTAGATCAAAACGCGTCAATTCAAATACACTAAAAACTAATTTGCATTCTAGAGAGGAGTACGCAAAGAAAAATTTAAAAGATCAAAATCATAAAAATGAAAAATAACAGAATCCAAAATCAAACACCAAATTAAGAAACAAAGAGTTTACACACCCAAAACATTAAAAAGTAAAAATGTGAAAGATTTCATACTTTAACGATCGCCCAAACGGATTTAAGATTTTTTACGGTCTCGCTTAGATCGAGTCTACTAGGCTGCTGTTGCACTCACTCTTGCTAACCCGTTTAATTTTATCTTTTTAGCTTTATTATTAAGCAACATTTTCTTCGCACTTGAGACATATACAGTTAAACAGAACAATCACAAATATTTTAAAAGCAACAAATGTTTAGAATTCCTGACCCAGTGTTAGGTTTTGGAATATATTTTTCTATTAGTTTTCTCAGTTTATTATATCGATGTTCAGTTTTCTTAATAAGATTGCTTGGAATTTTTCTTTCTTTTTATTATTAACTTCTTGCGTGTCAACTTTATTAAATATCATATCTTCGCTCTTATGCCAAACAAAATTGAATTCAACAGCAAAATTACAAAACATATAAAAACAGCATATCTTTATAATTCCGGATAGACAGTCTCGTGCACTGCAGATAGCAATGTTTTATTCCAATTTGAAGGTAGCAGCGGCAACACTGATTGCTTCAAATCATTGACTTTGTTTAATCAAAAATACATTAAAGTTCTATAAAATATGAAATATAAAATACGAAATTCAAAATTCGGGCTTCCAGGTGCCCATGTCCTAGTGGAGGAATACGTTTTCAAAATTTTAAGGCCCAACGTATCGCCGTATTTTCATAAAACGAGAATCATACATGAAGATTCTTCATTATTTAATATCTTTAATTTGGGGGTAATAACTAGTTAATTTAAACTAATAGATTTGTTGTGGCTTAGCTAGAATCATTTTTCGTTCGTCTCTCTACATGCCCATTTTATTTGTGAAACTCATTCTGAACCTAACTCTGACTTTAAAATTCAGTTCGGCACAGTCGAAACCCGAAAGACGACAATGGAGAACTTTTGACACATAAATATGTGTGTTTTGAATTTTATTTATCATTTTATCTGTCATAGATGACGTCATTAAGCATTAAGCATTCTTGCAAGACGGTAGTAGTAGTAAAGTACTGTACAGCTTCATTTCTGTTATGCATTTCAGTTGTGAAATAATTTTCATACTTGGTGTACAATTCAGGTATCTTGGAAAAAATATGTTTCATCAAGAAAGCGATGCGAAAGGGCAGCATTGTGCCTATACAACAAAATCTGGTGTTATTTCAAAATTAAACGCTTGTTATCATAAAAAGATATTTAAAATGCGTAAATATTATAGAGGCTTGCATTAATTTACAGATCTGAGTATATTCCTAATCCTCTATTATTTTTTATAATTGGGAAACCGTTCATTTTATTCTAAAATATAGAATATTTGAGAAATAAAAACAGTATAAGGTATGTTTTCAACGGAGGCTGCGATTCAGCAAACGTTATACGAAAATTAAAAATAAATTCAAAAATTTGGTATTTTAAGTGACTGAGATCAAAATAAATTTTCATAAATTATATTTAGAATAAATCTTAATACGTAAATTTATATTTGACTGCTTCAAGTATCTGTTTATGAAGCATAGGCAGAAAAAAAAATATACAGGGGAATGATACAATACAGGGCTTTCGAAAAACTTTGGATATTGTTTTTAAATCACTAAATTTTCTACGCTGCTAAACAATGTTGTGTTGAAGAATTCTGGAAGATAATCTAAATATTTTACGCTTCATGAGCTGGCAGCCTCTGTGAGAATTGGCAGTCAGTCTTCCACACTGCATGGATGAATCATGCAAGAGCGGAATGTAATGTGAAACCAGGGATTGGCATTTGTAAAATTGAAATCTATTAGACCCGGAGTTTTCAACCAGACGAGGAATTTTGTAGTTACAGAGCGGGGAGGGAATGCGATCAGTCTTTATTTACTTGCTAAGCACTAGTTTTAGTTTATGAATATAAAAAACTATTTTTATTCAAATTTTGGTATTTATCAACGTTTTCTGTACTTTTGTTTATTTTTTAAAAAGCATTAAAATAATCTAAATTTAAATAAATGTATATGTATTTTTTTTAGTTTTTGAAAGAATAGAGGGATGATCTTCTAGCAATAGCGAAAGGGGTGCATCAGGCCAAACAACTGTTCAGACAAAATTTTAAATAAAAAAATCCCATTAAAAGTCATTGTAGACTTTTGTAAACTTGACGAATGTAAAGCTCTTGGTTACAGCTTCATTTTTTGTAATTCAACTAAAACAACGCAAGCCGTCTAAATGACAAAAGAAAAAAAACCTCTTTGTGAGACCAAAATGAAATTGATAACTATATCAAGGTTCCAGCACAACTAACAACTCTGAACAGCATACATATTATAAAAATTAAATTGTTCAACTTTCGCATTCATTAAATTAAACATAAATAATATTTTAAATAAAATAAAACTAATTAAATAAATAAAACTAATTAATTAAAATTATGTACTCCTTATTTATAAGTTCAGGAGAGTGTTTTCCTCTTTTATAGACAGACAAGCAATTCCCTTTGCCGCCAGCCGGTATAGTGGTTAGTAAGCCTGATTGCCGTAGCGATGGGCCCTGTTCGAGTCCAGGAGAAGGCATGGTTGTAACTGTCCGTCCCTTCATAGGAGGCAACGGTGGCCAACTATTTAGGTGCTTCCATAATGAAATAGCCAGCACTTCCCGCCCTTAAAGTGGCGCAAAGCTAGTGGTTATTTTAAATAAAGCGCCGGCCTATTAAAAAAACATTCTCCCCTTGACTTTATAATTTCATGCAAATTAAATGAAACATTTAGAGTCATGATACTTTTGTATCGTATTACATAAGTTTTGCATTTCGTTTTATGTAAACGATTCGAATTCTTCCATTTCAAGTAGAGCTGTATTTCTTACTGTTGCCTAGGGCATTTGGTCCACCAGCGACCGAAAGGTAAAACCGCTGATAGATGGGTTCGATTCCAGGCGAGGGCTTATATGGGAGTTTTCGCGGTTTTCCGCACGTATAACGTGTATACGAGACAATTTCCCTTAGACACTCTTACCCGAAGACCGATAGCTATTTACTATCATCAACTAAACCAAACCAAACCCTAGAACATTTGGCAACTAATTTCTGCCTATTGTATCTCAATGATAATGGATAAAGCACTGATAGGAGAAGTATAATAGGCTTTCTCCCATAGTGCATGCTTCTATTTTATTTTTACTTAAGCAGTGCCCATTTTATTACATTTTAAAACTATCTTTTTTTCCCATAATTCAAGATTAATTTAACTAGAATTCAATCCTGATTAAGTTAGGGAACAAATAAGAGAAGGTAATTTATTAATCAAAGCATACAAATACAAAAAAAATTAGGAGAGAAAGCTGCTCGATCGATACTTGGATTATCTAGTCTCAAAATCCTATGGAAAAGTGTCACATAATCCTTTCGATTCACTTGAAAGCCTTCCAATTTATTTCAGTTACATAATTTTACTTCCTTTTTTTAGGGTAACTAACTCTTATGTCGACGCATATTCCTCAATTAACATACTTTTAAAATTTTGTGATTGACAGATTGCAAGTGTTATTTTTTAAACCACTATTTTTTATTCTTTAAATGTATCTTTATTTTTACCATTAATTATAAGCACTATTAAAAATTATTTTACTTAGAATAAAACGAATTTTTAACTCTTAGGAGAATAATTATAAATAATTGCAGCTATTTCTATAAGCTTAATTTGTAATATTTTAAATAGGTCGGGAAGGCTTATGCTAATTGATGTAGTAATAAACATGTTGCAGTAAGCCTGAAATGTTTTCACCGAAACTAATAGTTAACAGTGCGTTAATAGCCAATAAACGAAAATTTAGTCTTCTTAAAACTGTAAAAATAACTTTTTAGGAACAGAGTTTCTTGTAAAATAACGTAAAAAGGTGGTAAATAATTCTAGACAAGTGTATCACCTTGAAACAAGCGTTACCACTAAACCACTAGATTATCCGTTGTCACTAGATTTTAACAGTCGGACAAGCTTAAAGAAGGCGGAGGGGCGAGAGAAATAAATAAATGTGATAGTTCCGTTTGATATTCGTTTCTACTGGCAACGATCTTGTTTCATTTAAGTTTTTTTGTCTTCTGTATAATGGAAATACAAACTAGTTTCTCTTATTTCTTCGTGAAGGTCTCTATCGTCTCGTAAATCAACATGTTTCTTCTGTGTAAGTTATTAAGCGATAATAAATATGGAGTTTAATATACCCACCCGAAGAAAAATTAATCCTCAGAAATGTTTTTCACTCGATTATTGTTGCGTTTACATAAATGGATATAAACAACTATTATCATAATGGAGGGAAATAAAAACCCATTAATAATTTCCGTACCAGGCCAACAGAACTCTCACTGAAACGCATTCTGAACCTTGATTTTCTCTGTTTCCAAGGTTAATAACCACTTTAATTCTCATCATTAGAAAAAAGTGGACCCACGCGAGATTAATATTACATTAAAAGCCTTATCAAAATACCTGTCGTTTTATCTCTAACTTTTTCTTAAGCACGTTTGAAAAAAGAAAGCCCTGGAGTGGTTAACCTTGGCAAATTACCTGTATAAAGATGGAGAGTTGGTCTGGGGGAAAACAACAAAAATGTACTGATTTTTTTTTCTTATACTGTTTAGTTGTTTAACTTTTTGACCTACCTTTTTATGGCGGACCTTCAATTTTGAGGAAAAACCATGTTTTTCGGGTCAACTTTCTAATCTGACATATCCGGCGCTCGTTTAGGTTATAGATAAGGATTAGTGCTGATGCATGGACTTTGCTAAACATAATCGCCTTCCAACATAGATCAGCTGCCGAGATAAAATTTAGTGTAACCAACATTAACTCAAGCTGAATGAAGCAATTAAAAAAAGATCAGATTTAGAAAATACTAATCAAAATTATCACTAAGCAGATCCTCTAAAAGCGCATATAAGTGAAATCTGCCAGTTAGTTTCAAATCGCGCAACTTTCCTCGTTAAGAAGGGCCACCAGCGGCCAACCAGTAAATTCCCTGAATACTACTAATTCCAGCCGGCTTGAGATCCTTGAGAACGGCCTGCCTCCATGAGACTTTTCTTGGTTTTTCTCGTGTGTAACGACAATATGAGTTGCTTTCGCTTAAAATATCTTCTCGAAGGCATCGTGCCATATAGCCAGATAATATCCCTTGTGTGATTTCCCTTATTCGAAATAAATCAAATAAAGCCATTGTTAAGAAAAGATTATCCGAAGAAAGTTAGGGACTTCGTATGTTTGAAATGGTAAAAGAGTCTGCAGGCCAGATCATTAAAACTAACATTTGACAGATGAGGTAAGTAAATTTTAGTATTAAAGCCTACAAGAGCTATTTATTAAAAGTGCATGCTATGATCAAAGAATTCCTAAGGGTAAACATGGCTAAATTTATATGTAACAGAAAATGTAAAACACGAAACCACGCTTTCATCCAGATTATTCAGCCAGAGAAAGCTGGAATTTGGGAGAAATTACCAGTTTTCTGTAGATTTAATTATACAGACAACCTTAGTTCTATCTTTCCTTCGGTAATTGCAAAGGAATTCATCTCATACCTCCATCGGTATCGCAATATTATTAAAGAAATTATTTAGGTTTGAGTTCTTAAAAGTACATTTTATATATATAGTAAATCAGAAATGCCATCATTTTTAACTTATACGTAAGATTATTTAACTATAATCTCAGGTACCTTAATAAGAAATTGTTAGTATTCAGTCAGACAGGTGTCGTAAATAGGTGAAACGCAACCCAGTTTAGAATAGTTAAATCAGCTAAGAAATTAGATCTCTTTGCTTTGATTTAATAAATTTCAGTTAAATAAATGGAAGCATTTAAAAACAGATAGTGGACTCACTCGGAAGGGACAAAAATGTAACCTCATTTAGCTCTTTTTACTTTTTTAATTTAAACCTTTCTTCAAAGCTCCCTTAGCTTTAAAATATCGGCAGGTTTCTAAATACCTTCTTGATATTTAGGAACAAAGGGAGCAGTTCCGATTGTCTTTAGACCATTCGTATGAGAAATCTTCCTTCTTTTTGGGGGGGGGGCTAATGAGGAATAGGTTTTCCTATATTGAAATTTAAAAATATTCGACATGTAAGGGTAAAAAAGTTGATCAATATCAGGGAAATTATAAATTATGTTACAGGGGATATTAACTAAACCACGTTTAGGAGAAAACTTGTCAATGTCCCCGATGAACCAAAGGTTTAATTTTCACGACCACTGATCCGAGAGCGTTAGATGGGATACGGGCAAATCATTCGTAAATTATTGATTCAGGATTAAATTTAAAACAAATTTTTTATTCTATATTTGGGGAAAGCTATTTCACGGACACGCACCATATTCCTTGATGGACCTTCCGTTTTCTTTCTTAGTTTGTGTTTAATTCGTAGTTCTTGTCATTTCTATTTCTGTGCTACGCGATACACCTCAAAAATAAAGAGACTGTTCCTTTTATTCCTGTAATAACAGAGATACGGTATTGCTCTTGGATCATCTCAGAAAATGAGGTTATTTGAAACTCGTATTATTGAAGTTCTACTCTTTATAAACGTCAGAGCAGGTAAAACACAATTAAAATGCTTTGAGGTCAGTTTTGCAATAAAAAAAAGTGTTTTATATTTGAGAGAAACTGACCACAAATGATACCCTTAAAAAAGACAAGTTCCTCGCTTCTGGGTTAGATGATTCTTTGCCTGTCCCTGAATGTATCGAAATATAAACAGCGGTTTTTCAACTTTCTTTTTCATGTGAGTGAACCTCGGACCATGCAAAATAACTCCGTTAATATAATACCTGCGCTTTGCTTTGAGCGGAAGTAGAACTCCGCAGCCTTGAAGCGAGGGAGGGATCGGTTTGGGAAGCAAAGGCCTTCCACTTTCTGAAAACCGGATGGGATTCACGTTTCTTTATTGCTGTGTCTTTCCCCACATTAATCTCCCGTCCATTTTAAATCAATAAATTCAGTGACAATTCTGAGGTCTCATTAAGGTTTATGGCAGACCGTTGATGATCCGATATAATAGAGCAAAACTAAAGAGAATAATACTCTTGCCTAGCTAAGCAACATTAATTATTTTACTCAATTGAAGGAAGACAGAAATATTAACATTAGCGTTAATCAAAAATGCGTACTACAACAATAAATACATTTATGCATCTTCATAACAATTAAAAAATACATGAAATCGGATTCGTACATCACATGACTTCCCTGTACGGAATATTAAATTATACGCACTTTTTCTGCCTTTCATTTAAACTTATTTGCTCGAATTTCATTAGAGATATATTTCTAAATCAATTAACTCAGTTCTCACTTCTGGACAAGGTAAAACTACATAAAAACTCAAAATACCTATATTAAAAATTGAAAGATAGAGAAAAACATAAAATACCAAATAAAGTTAAAACAAGTTTAAAAAACTTTTTTACAATTTAAATTACAGTTTCTAGGCAAAAACAAGGAATTCGGCCAGGTGGCAAGGAGGCAGATTTTTCGGTGCACAAAACTTAAAATTTACTTTTACTGTCACTCGGCAAAAAGAGGCTGAAGGTGTAGAAACTGAGTTAATTTCCTGTGGATGCTATGCTGAGTCAATATATAGGACAATTTAGTAACTTAAATGATCATTCCAGAATGGGTTAAGCATAATTTATTTCTCAATAATAAAAGAAGACGTAACTTTGTTGTTGGGAAGCTTAGTTTCTCTAGATTGGCAACAAATCCACTATTCTGCTAAGCTTCAAATGTAAAAAATATGGCCGCTATCATAACCAAAAATTAGGCTTAGCACACTTAAAAAAAAAACTTTTAAATTGTTGATAATTCCACTATAATTGCATGCAGGTTAACTAAATATTCTAACCGAAAAAATAAATAAATAATAAAAATCTTAACCGAAAGACAAAAACAACATAATTCCATCATTTTTAAAGCAAAAAATGCACAATTTACAAACTTATAAAGAAACAGAGCTCACAGAGCCGAGTAACGGAGTGAAAATATATATATATATTTGTATACTTTTGGTGCTGCCGATTGCAATCAAAATACGAGGTGCACATTTACATGTTATAGCAGCTCTATATGCAAAATTTCAACTTTCTGAGGCTACTCGTTTGTGAGTTATGCGAGATACATACAAAATCTCTTCAGAATCCATTTTAAATCAGTTTTATAATTATTTTGGAGGAAAAGAGTCCTTAATTCTGTCTTTACGTACGGATATCACTCAAAACCATCGTTAAATTGCATTCGATAGCTGTCAAAATAGATATTTTCGTTCAAATATGGTACCCGAAAATTTTGGCGATTACAATACTTACTTTTTACTTAAGAAAGTAAAAAGGTGGAAATTTGTTGAAAAGTATTTAAAAAGGTGTTGATAAATTGTTTTATTCTGTTCTAAATAGTTATATAAACATTCTTTAGCTATTCTGAAAAACTAATAATCACACTGTATAGCGAAAGACATAAATGTCCACTTTTAGTAAATAAACATGGCATTTACTGCGCTTTTTGAGAAACTTGTTCCACAGGATAATGTTCATCATTTCTGTATTTGAAAATGAGTCAAAGGTTCAAGAAGGAAAATACATACTGAAAAATCAAGCGAAATAAATATAAAAATAAACTTCAAAATTTCTTTTCACCTTTTTATTTTCATATAAATGTAATTAATCAAAATGTAAAATGATAATTACTGTTTTTACTGCAATAATCAATATTAAATTATTCAACACTACCCCATAAATGAAGCAGGGAAAATTATTTTTGAATATTATTGGCAATGAAATTAAACGAACCTTTAAAAATAATTATAATTTATTAAAGCTACCCCATAAATAACAAAGTTTCCTATTTCAAAATCTTGTAGACTGTTCGTCAGTACTGTGGAGATCAGTGGCTACTCATAGAAAAATTTGTTCACAGAATGGTAAACATCTCTAGAAGCGCACGGCAGAATGAATTTATGAGCGGATTACGTCGTCGAACTGACTACCTATGAAAACATTCCGAACGAAAACGATATGGTGAAATCAACGCAAAGAAAAAGCATCATCGTACAAAACATCGTAGTTGAAAAAATGCTTCAAAAGTTGAAAAAATACTAATACATTGTTGTAAGAAACATTGCCGTAGAAATTAAAGTGATTTCAAAATTTTGCAGTTTGAAAACATCGCGGTAAAAAATGAAGCAGCTGCAAAATATGTAATGACAAAGCGCAGCACAGAAATGTGCAGTTTATGCTTTTAAGCCGTTCAGAATTCTATGAAGCAATTTTTGCCAGAGCATAAGAGTAAAATGAACTCTTCCTAATAGCTCCTGATTCCAAAGGATTTTACTTTTGGAATGTTTTCCAAAAATAGTCAATGAAATGCAAAGGTCATTGAACTATAAGCTAATAAAAAAACATGAAATGGAAGAAGCTGAATAGCAGGTAGTTAAGCATTCAATTATTAAAGACATTTTTCTTCTGATAAATTCCTTTAAATTTGCAGTGAACATTCCATAAACGATTGAAGGTGATTAGTATTTCAGAGATTAATCAACTAACAAACTTAATAATTTGTGTTAAATAATTCTTTTGTATCAATTGATTTTAATCATTTTTCAATATATGGCTGTAAATGTCCTTTAATTTTGACGAGAAATGCACAAAGTATTACGCACGTAAATACATTATGCAAAAAATATGTTCTCGTCGATACAAAATTAACTTCTTATTTTTATATGCGGGACAATTGAAGTAGAATCTCTCAGCCTGAACCAGTAAAAAGCAAAAGCAAAAAAGAAAATTCCCAGGATTAGGAACTTCTTTTAAAAGTGGGAAACGTGTCTGTGGGTCATCGAACTGAAACAGGCCATGACCATTCTAAATCTGATCCACTTTCCCCAGAAGATAATAAGACAAATTAACAAATGCGCAAACAAACGAATCAGATTAGTTAAACAGTTGCTCAATTTATTTTCGACACCAGGCGTTGATCCAAGTCCGATTAAAATAAATTGCAGCTTTTGAGGTTCAAGATCAATGGTTTATGACTGAAAATAAACACGAGAAAATTTCTTATGTTTGTCGTCTCGTGTTAGATTTGGTTTCTCAAATGTAAGGGTACTTTTTAATCGCAACTAAAAAAATTAGACTCAATCCCCAGAAAATGCTGAGAACTTTTAATTAAACTATCCTCCAGTTCAAACAATGCTCAAAACAGTTCTCAGCATTTTGCTCTTTTGTTAACTTCTAAGAGCCAGTGGTTCCAGAAAAATAAAACCAAATAATTTTAAAATTGAATACTACTTTCTAAAATAAAATAATAGCATCAGATAATTTGTTTCAGAAATTTAAGTTCAAAAATTATTGTTTTCTAATTCAAAATGTATTGAAAGAAATTTTTAAAATATAATAAGAAAATAGAAATGTTCTGAAATTTGTTTTTTATTATACCTTTTCATATCTTAATGTTCTTTCTCTCACTGCGATAGAAAGATTTTGTTTCTTGCTTGTGTTCTCTGAAATGTTATAGAAATTTCTCCAGAACATTAATCTAACATTAAAATTTCTTTCAGTAATAATGCTTTAAATACTCAGTTCAGACCGATTTAAATGTTTTTCAAGATAGCTCAAGTCATACTTTTATTTCCGAAAATTCGAGCTACCAGTTGTTGTTTGGGTAAAATCGATACCTTTGTGAGTTTTTCATACGTAACATAAACTAGGACCCTGCGAGTAATTTAAATATAGTTTTCCCTTAGCAAGTTCTCCATCATGGCATTCCATGTATAATGTTCAATACATAGATACATATCACAAATGATATATCTCACTTGTTCTGGCTTAATAAGTTATTTCTACTAAGATAAGTGGTTCAAATCCAATGGGCGCAAAATTTTATAGCAAGTGTCATCGTTACCATGCCAAAAACACTAATATAAAAATTCTTTGTTTGGAAAAAATCTAATTCTGATTTTACCTAATAATTCTTACGTATGCGTTTCAGAAAATACGCGTATATATCTTTGAACATGATATAAATCTTAGAAAACTAGAGATTGCATTTAGGAGCAGACAATAAGAACCAAATGTCTAATTTTAGCTAGATCACGACGATATGTAGGTACCGCATTAAGTAATTCTGTGTCTCCGTGATATATTAATGTGGGTTTAATTCTCACGACTGAAAGATGGGCGTTTAAATTTCCGTGATATTTCCTCTGTAGTGTAAATATGGGTGAATTTGCTTCAGGAAGTCCTTTGCCAATTGTATAGCTGCCCCTTAGGCATATAGCCGTCGTTTGGTTTTCCTTTATTGATTATCCATAACATGCTTATAGTATATGCTCATAGTATGCTCTGACCACGAAATCGTATATGTCCGCTCTGACCTCGTTCGCTGTAGCTACACCACCGAGCAAAGAGTTATCTAAATATTAAACTGGTACAATTCTTTTTTCTTTTGTGAAAAATATATATACCTATTAATAAAATGTATTCTATCAAGAAAAATAATAATCGAAAATGAAAAATTATAATTAGAACCTGACTCAAATCTTGAAGGGCTGTCTGACTATAAATGTATTGTCGTAGTTTTCCTTATGTGTAATGTGAATGTGAATCAGCTTTCCCTTAGAAAATCCTCTGCAATGCTCTCCTTCTCTTAGTCAAAATTTAGCTACATAACAATATTCAGTTACGTAAACAATCTGCGAATCGGGATTCATCGCCGATATCTTCAAAAAACTCAAATAATTCTTATTCAAATTCATTTTCGATTGCTGCCGATATATTCAAATAGTAAATTTTAATTTGTTTTCTTAATCGTAAACAACGTCTATGGAATTTCTCAATTAACAAGTTATTTTTATTATGTTTCATAATAATGGAATTGCTTAGGTATAGGTTTATGACAGAGAGGCCCCTGTCATCTGACTACTGAGGTTCCATCATCTTAGGACACAAATATATTTAATAATTTTTAAAAATGAATTAATAATCTGGGGTTCCTTTAAACGCGATGCCGTTTGCTTACGACTTGGGCGACTGCTTCTATTCACCTCTAAAACTGATAAATTTTCAGTTGAAAAGTGAAATAGTTTTAAATGTAGTTTACGCAGCGAACGTTACAAATTTATAAACTAACCTATTCACAATTACTCTAAAACTATTTTGAAAATTCAAAAAAGGAAATTTAAGTTGTGATAAAATGAAGAAAAATAAATGTACGTTTATTTCAAAAACCTTCTAAATTACATTTCTTGTGAGCTTGAAATAACAAATGTGTTCAAGCCAAGCTAATAAAAGTACTTACGAGATAAAATACGTTATGAGGTGGCTGCGGTATATTTTCTCGAAGTACGAAGAGTTATAAGCTAAGCACATTTTGAAAATAAACCATTAAAATTTCTCTACTAGAATAAAAAGAAGATATATTGAAATAAATGGAACGCTAGGTGCAAACAAGTATAAATGTGTGTATACTTACTAGTAATGGTTAGGTTAGGTTACTCAATTAAGGCAAAGCACACGAGGGCTATCTGCCTAAAGGGAGGGATGCCTTCGTGGAGGACTTTCTAAGGGAAACTGGCTCGTATACACGTTACACATGGGAAAAACCACGAAAACGCCCATGCAGCCAGCCCGTTCGCGGGATTCAAACCTCGGACCGAACTACCAGTGTTCAGCGACTTTACCGCTCGGCCGCTGGTGGGCATTAGTAAGTAACGAAACCAAGAAAATCGCAATATACATAAATATAGTTTAAGTGCAAAATTAATAATACACGCAATGAAAATTTATAAACAGCTTAATTCGAGTTGTAAAATAAATTAGTCTTAAAAACTCTAATTTTAAAAAGGAAATCTTCCTAAGAAATCGATAAGTTAAACAGTAAAATCAATGTTATTAAATTTCAAATGAAAGTTAATAATTATCATGCGAGGAAAATTCGTGAAAAAAGGTCTTATGAAAATCATTTTCTCTTTATGTACCAAAATAGGACAAACAATGAACCAAAGGTTGTCTATTAGCTCCTTACCTAGTTAGCTGAAGAAAATTAAATCCTATTTAAATAATGATTTATGAAAATAGTGCAAAGATTTCGCTTTGTTGGGAACTGAATCTCAAATGAAACTGCGATGTTCACAATTTTTAGTGGAGCTAAAAAACTAAATTTATTACACAGTTAAAAAAACAACTAGAAATGAAAGTTAATGTAAGAAATTTCAGCTATTTTAACACCTGAAATCTTGCGCCATTGTTTTTATTGCAAGGAAAGTAAAATTTGTGTCCTAACAAAATGGAATTTTTGGAAGTGGTTTTTATCTTCGTGGATTGCCACGAAGGTAAACATCTTTACTTTAGCTTATGAAAATGTGGTTCTTGTCTTCTTAAAATCATTCAGTACTTCTTAATAATGTTTTGAAACAAGTTTATATTACTAGTATAATTAATAGAAAAAGTTTCTGTAATATTTCTATAATATAAATATCCTATAATATATTTCTTTAAATCATATAATCTCATATCTTGATTACAAAATTTGTAACTCCACACTTATACTTACATGTAAATTAAATTCATTATAATGATAAAATTATATAGAAACATATACATTAATATTGGCTATATATAATACTTTTTCATTGGTATAAGTTTTTAATTTGAACACGGCCTTAAAGTTACATTTAAAAAGCTGCAGTTTTTAATTTTTTTCTATCTCAAACTTTTCTCTTTTATTTATATTTTACATCGGTATGCAGTTCTAAGAAATCTGGTTAATACTTTCTGGGCGGGAAATATTTGGCCGCAAATTTTTCTGTTTTTCAATTAATCCAAACTTCATTTAAACCTTTTCAAGTATAATAACAAATCCATCGATAAATTTACTAAAGTATTCAAAATTAACTAAACAAAAAAAAACTCACTTCGCTGAAGTTAAATCAACATAACTGCAGGAACGTAAAGAACAATAACGCAACAAATCAAATCGAGTTACTCAACAGCAACTACTTGCAAAACTTTGAAAATCCTTTATCGAAATGGTCACCGAATATTAAAATTTGAATGGATATCAACTGGTCAGGCATAACAAGTTAAATAATTATTCCTCTATCCGTCGACATAACAGTTACCTTTTTGAGACTCGAAGCTTTAACAATTATTGCGACAGAGGAAAATGGAAAGGGTGTTAGTCTTGCTTGCACGGATATATTGGGTGATACACTTGTTTAAGCCCAGCTTTATTCAGTGTCAGATGTTATTAATAGTCTGAGCAAAGGGTCAATCTGCGATTTAAACCATGTTTCAGCATTTTAGCAAGTAAGTCTCATTCGTCTCTGGGAAATAACTGTTATGTAATTCACAGTTACCACCTCGTAATTCACCTTTGTGTAATATTAGCCTAGAGTTCAAAAGACCGAGCAGTCAAAGTAAGCGGAATAATACTGAAAATGATAGCATTCGCTTCACTAATCATGAGACGCCTGTTTAAAATGTAAAACTCAGAGTTATCATGAGAACAGTTCTATTCAAATAACCATCACTAATCGAAATAAACTTGATTTTATAGCGTTTTTGTAACTGTACTGTAAAAATTGTGACTTACGCATGCATATACACTCTAAGGAAAAAAAAAACGCACCAAGAAGGGTTTATCCGAATGGGACGAAAATTGGTAGAAGTGATGAACATGTACAGAAAACAAATGATTACAGTTTGAGAACAATTGAATGATTTATTGAAGTGATAGAGCTTCACAATGTGAAATAGCCAGTAACGCGTTTGTCCACCTCTGGCCCTTATGCAAGCAGTTATTCGGTTTGGCATCGATTGATAGAGGTTGCGGATGTCCTCCTGAGGGATATCGTGCCAAATTCTGCCCAGGGCGTTAGATCGTCAACATCCCGAGCTGGTTGGAGGACCCTGCCCATAATGCTCCAAACGTGCTCAATAGGAGAGAGATACGGCGACCTTGCTGGCCAAGGTAATGTTCGGCAAGCACTAAGGCAAGCAGTACAAACATGTGCAGTGTGGGGGCAAGCATTATCTTGCTGAAATGTAAGTCCAGGGTGGCGTGACATGAAGGGAAACACAACGGGCCTCAGAACTTCGTCGACGTACCGCTGTGCTGTAAGGTTGACAACCAAAGAGGTCCTACTATGAAATGAAGTGGCATCCCAGACCATCACTTCTGGTTGTCAGAAGGAAGACAGTCAAGTTGGTATCACACCGCTGTCCGGGGCGTCTCCAGACTCGCCTTCACTGGTGATCGGGGCTCAGTTCAAAGCGGGACTCATCACTCAAGACTATTCTACTCCAGTCAGTGGCATTCCAGTGCGAATGAGCCCGATACCACTGCAAACGGGCTTGACGTTGTACAGAGGTCAATGGTAGTCGGCGCAAGAGGCGCCGTGACCTCAGCCCCCTTTCTGTGAGCCGTCTATGAATGCTCCTTGCGGTTACTGAAGCACTAGTTGCACGTACGATCGATGATAATGATGCATCTGGGGCTGTGAATGCCGCTCCAACGATTGCTCGGTCTTCACGTTCTGTCGTTTCTTTAGGCCTACCGCTTTCTTCTAGACGCTGTAAGCGGCCAACATCGTCTAATAGTGGCATCGCTCCTGCTCAAATGTCGAGCTGTTCGCCGATAAGACCAACCGGCTTCTTTGAGCCCAACTACACGACCTCTTTCAAATTCTGACATCTGCGCATATCTTTCGCGCACCTATATGCGAGGCATATTTACTGTCTACCAGAGTACAGAGAATGAAATTCGTGAAGAATTTATGACCTGGAATCGTAATTTCTTCTCTTAAATAACCCGCAAGTTGCGCAGATCAGATGCGCTGTAGCGACAACCGTTCATTCATTGGCAGCCAAAATGTAAAATTTTGCATTTTCTGTCGAAACCTGTATGCATATCAATTTGTGTCCAATTTGTTTAATATCTTCTCGGTGCGTCGTGGTGCGTCGTTTTTTTTATCTAAGAGTGTATTCTTTTAACTCCGTTAATAAATTTTAAATAGTGCAAATACTTCTTTCTCTAATTCTTTCTCTTTTACCTAAATTATTAGATTAAATTCCTACTTCTAATATAGCTCCAAAGAGTCGTCAAATAAAAGAAACGCAGCTACAGGCATTTAATGAAGTATAGGTTAATAGTGACTGTTTTTCTCAGTTTTCGATGAATAACATAAAAACATTCGTCTTCTGCACTATAATTTTCTTGTGGTTGCTGTGACTAATCTCGTTTGCCTGATATCAGAGCAAGCTCATGAAATTCATCTTGGCAAGGAGGCAAGATTTCGTCTGCCACTGGGAAGAGGCTTGGTCACCATACAAGTGACAACAGACTTTATTTAGTTCCGCTCCCAGCTTTGAAGGAGAGCACCCCTCTTCCTCTACCACCAAGAATTCGGCTCGCCGCACATTTAGAATGCCCCCATGCCGCACAGACACTCTACATTTACAAACATCCATGCCTTCTCCGAATTCTTACCCGGTACGGCAGTCAGAGTCACTAATCACTATCCTGGTTGGGCTGCTTTAATCTTGTGGTGTGATTTATTTTGAAGCGTTTATTTCTCGTGAATAATTTTAAAGTAAGATTAGGAAACTTTTTGAGTTATTTTCTTTTCCTCTAAGGTCAAATCTTCGTAGTTATGCATTCGATATTAAATAATAGAAATAAGATTATTGTTTAAAACATTAGAAGTTTTATCATTGTTAACCAAGTTTCATAGCATTATTTTAAAAGGGATTACATGTTTGGGACCCGTGTCTGTAACAAGGAGGATTGAATGCCAGATATATTTCTATTCTTTTAGTACATTTTCAAATCTTTAGTGATGTGATCTCATTTGCATAAAAATATACTTGATTCTCCTTTGAATAAAATTTAATTTGGCTAAAGTGCATTTAAATACGTATAGGACGAAGTCATTAATAAAATGTTTCCCATTAAAATAAGAGAGCAATAATTTCATTTAAAATTAAATAATCTAAAGCTAATTGGAAATTACATTTTTTTATTTTCATGAATAGAATTTTATAAGTAATCATTACCTTTGATGCTACTTACATTCCAATCTTAATTCAGACTTTGTTACACTTTCTTCTCTTTTCATTCATTTTCCGAAAAGAGTGCTTTCCCTCCTTTGAAGCTGAAAACACTCTGCACTTGAGAAATTTTTAAGCAGCAAGAGGAAAGGAAAACGAATGAAACTGGATTTCGGGAGGTCGAAACGTCAAGATTCTGCGTTAAAACATTCTGCCCCATTTCTGAATTTTCTCCTTAAATTTCTGTACGTGGTTTAATCTACATAAAATCCTCGAAAGAATTAACCATTCTATACAGAAATAGTTGAAACCCTATGATTTAAATTTAGGTTGAGTATTGCTGATTAAAACTAACTTTGCTATCTGAATTAAACAGAAATTTTATCGGGGTCTGATGTCAAACAATATTTCCATAGATTTCTCTTTCTTTACCTAAATAAACCACTTGTAATGGTGTATTTCACCGCGGTGAACGAATGTCCATCGTGACAGTGCGAAACAAGGGTTTCGCTGAAAATAATTTACGATTATGTCTTCCGTTTGAAAAACGTAATGAATGGAGAAAGGCTTTGTTTAAACTGGAATCGTAGACGATGCAAATTATGGACCCAGACCACCGCTGATGAATTTCCAAGTGTAGTTTATTTAATTCGGTTGGCAATACACGCTCGACTGATTCCTGTAGCATTTGTCAATTGCGGATGAATTAAATCGTAGAAGGAGATAAGGATAAAAGTTTTGAAAGTCTCAACGCCTTGACCTGACTGAAGTATGGAGTTCTGGCCACAACGCTTATGTTGCGCAGCGACTGAACTGGAAGATTTAATGTCGCGCAGACAGAGTTTAAATAGTGACTCAACTTTTTTTTATTATAACTATCAAACTCAATTTTTGAAAGCGTTACGAATTTCTTATTGAAGTCAAGGTTGCGGACTGCAATTTCATTTCGTCTACAAGACCAGAATAAACAGACCCAATCTTCATAAGTTAAAATTAATTAGTGCTCAATGCAGGTGTGATTGCAGCGAGGTAGTTACGGATGATGATTTCTAAATATAAATTTTTAATTTTTCCCCTTTAAATGGCGAAACAACATAATTTTCAAAGCCAAGCTGTAGACACTGAGGTAAAATTTTTTTTAAATACTAAGGGAAATATTTGTGCATGAATAATGGTTTCGAGTTGATATGGAGCTTTTCAAAACTTTTACAGATATATTCTCAAACAATTTACAAATGTAATTTCACGATCAAATACTATGTACACATCTCTCAGTTTTATTAAATCTGAACTGAGAGGATAAACTATTATATAGTTGAAATCACAATGGTCTTTTACATTTTATTGTATCCCTACATCTCAAAGGAAATGTGTAGTATAGCATTTTAATGATCATATAGCAAAGAAAAAATAGAATTTAATAGGAAAAAATTAGAAACATTCAGACATAGTTTACAAAGTTCTTAAATTACGAATGCGCCTTCCCAGCATAGCACGGTATAAAACAGTTCAATCTCTCTCATCCTCCCCATTATTGGGCCCCTTAAGCACTGTAATTATCTCAGAGTAAGCAATTCGAGTTCTATTCCGCCTTCAAAGACCGTGTATAATTCATAGCGAGGAACCAGGTGAACTGGCGCATACTTTGCATAGGCTCGTTTTTCTTTCAGTCTATGAAACCCACCAGCGGCCGAGGGTAAAGTCGGTGAGCACTGGTAGTTCGGTCCGTGGTTCGAATCCCACGAACGCGCTACCCGCATGAGCGTTTCCTAGTTTCCTCTATGTATAACGTGTATATGAGCCAATTTCCCTTAGAAAGTCCTCTACTAAGGCATCCCTCCTCTTAGGCAGATAGCCCTCGAGTGCTTTGCCCTAATCAAATCAACCAAACCAAACCTTCCAGGCTATGTTAAAGGCTAGGTATTTGCAGCGTACGATGTCTGATAGAATTAAAATACCGCATTATTCCAACCATTGCACGAGACTGCTAGAGACTAGGCAATGCTGGACTGATTGCAGAACAGATATCTGCCATATCACGAACTCAGTTTTCAGGCAGTCATTTATTGTGTCTTAAAGACTGACAAATTGGTAATCTGTAAAAATATGCAAAAATCCATCGACCGCTTCTTTTCCCATCACCATTAAATATATTATTTTATGCCTTTCCACCAGGATGCGCTGCTATATTCATATTTCAGAGACTAGTAGGATTCTCCTTGCATGTTCCTAGTTAATCAAATTTTGATTCAACTTTTGCCGTAACGAGTAATGTTTTTACATTGGCAAGAAACGTTTCGGCTGTAGTAGTGGTCTCAATATATTTTATATAATATAACAGAACTAGTACTTGTAAATCATGATTCTTTTTATGTAATCTATTTGTATCACAATAATCAAATTCGTGAATAGTAAGTAGAGATTTTTGCTAAACGCTCCTCATTTCATAATCGTTCCTGATGGATGAAAATAACTGAATACAAGTAAACGTTCGTCAACACTACGTAAGTGATAAACATTATATTAGTATGAGCAAATTAATTTAATTTAATTTGAATTCTTAATTAATTAAATTTACTTACTTTGAAAAGCTTGCGCTTTGATAATAGCCTAAATTTAAATGAAACATTACATATTGTTGTTTATCGATCTCTACAAAAGTTAAATACAGTCTTACAAAGCCGTATTAACAAATAAATTCACAGCCAAACATAAGGAAAGTTTCGCCTGAGTTATGTCATACAGGTCCATTTTCAAAAGCGGTTGTTATAATAACTGGTAATCTCTCTAAGTAATAAAAGAATAAAAGCAATAAAAGACGAGTAATAAAAGAAGTTAAATCTTTATTTGCAAATAACAAAATAATAACTTCGGTCTTCGATGCGAATTTCACATTGAGGTATGGGTTATGTAAATTAGCGTTTTTTAAAATTAGCCTTTGCTTTGACTTGGATTTTAAATTCCTACGTGCATCTGCTGTTTTTAGGTTCTAAATGGCATGTAAAAATGATATTTGTGAAAAAAATAGCGAACTAGTGAAAACAGTAAACTACAAAACCTTTTTAAAATAACATCTTGCAACAGATATTTTTCCCATCTTATATTCCCAAAGAGAAGAAAAGGAATTTAAAATTGCATAGCAACATGTTGCAGTACCTTGTGAACTGAAATTATATTTCTCATTGAAATAACCAAGAAACCAATTATTGAGAAAAATGGTTAAAATCATATTAACATAATTAATTAAATTGTTAGAGAATTTGTAAAATATATGTGCATAGAATTTTAGACCTTTTCTAATAATATTTTTTTCTAATTATAAAATACATTGTAATTAAAATTATCGGAATGTAAAAATTGAATTAATACATATGAGCATCACCATCTGTGCGCGACTGAGAACTTGAAAGAACAGCAAATTAAAATTAAAGGGAACTCAATTTTTAAATGGACATTGGTTCTAACAATCAACGTATCTCTCATACCTTTGTGAATGATAAAATCACTTAGCTGAAATATTAGGTTAAAATGTATTAAAATAGCTCATGACAATTCTAAAGTTTCTGTATCAGTAATATTTATCAGAACATGTTTTAAGTGAAATACTACATAAAAGTACGAAATGTAGGTACAATAAATACCCACTATGTGATTTTCTTTTATGATAATGATGGAGATCAACAACAAAGCTGGATGCCCATCTTATTAAAGAGTCATCAAAAATAATAATCTCGAGTAGCTGCGTGGTGTAGCTATTTCAACATATTTTCTTGAACAAGTTATGTCTGCATACTAGACGATTTTGAGATTCCCATTCCGACTGAACTATTTCCCATACATCAGCAAAGAAATTCCACGGTCAGTTCGAATCCTCGCGATTTTACCAGCGAATCACGCTCTACTGCTTCTTGTAATGTGAAACCAGATTTCCATATTCGTGTCAGGTTCGCACCGCAAAATAGCTTATTCCTTCTAGTACTTCTATTTCATCCCTTTAATTATCTCTATTTCGAAAGCACTTCTGGATGAGGAATATTCTCTGAGGAATTAAATAACTCCTATTTCATTTGGTAAAGTGGATCTGTTGGGAGCTGTACCTCATTCAGGGGTATTCTAACGGTAATTGACTTTCGATGGAAGCAGTTCATAGCTGTGCATTCTGAACCAGTTTTAGCCAAACCTACTCAGAAAGCAACTGTACTTTTCCCATCATTATCTCCCTGAAACCAGAATTCAGAAGCAAACATGGTAAAAAATAAATTTGTAAGATAAAGCAAATATGGCTAATTCAGAAGCAAATATAATAAAAAATATTTTAATAACCTAAAAGGAATACTT
This sequence comes from Stegodyphus mimosarum, assembly GCA_000611955.2. Classification (NCBI taxonomy): domain Eukaryota; kingdom Metazoa; phylum Arthropoda; class Arachnida; order Araneae; family Eresidae; genus Stegodyphus; species Stegodyphus mimosarum. Next base: position 394,843 of record KK114570.1, read on the forward strand.
GATGATAAAATTTATTTGCGTGCAAAATATATCAGTGCATTACTTATAAATAGTTTCGCCTGCTCGGAGTAGTGCATCTTTACAATAAATGGAGTTCATAGCATTCATTAAATGATTTTGAAAATTTATTAAACGTTTCATATCAACTCATATACGTAGTATTCAAATTATAATGGCAACTAATTTTCGATAGAAACGATTAATAGCTAGGGGTTTTTTTAATCATTTTTAACCAAGTCTAGTTAATGAGCAATTTTTTACCATCATTACCCTACTGAACTTGTGTATTCAGAGATAAGCAGAATAACGAAAAAATATCTTTAATAATATATATAAAATACTTATTATATGTTAAACTTTAAACTATATACACTCACTTCATATATAAAATATAGAGTGTCCCATAAAAAATTAATCCAGCTATAATATGACAAGATGGAAATTATCTCTGTGACACGATATGCACAGAAAGAAAGAAGAGGAAAACAAAATAAACCTGAAACTTCTGAGTGTGGAATGGGTATTAAAGGCGGCTACTCTTTTGCGGGCTACACTCTAGCATTCCACATATGAAGTTTCGGCTGCTTGATGTTATTTATCTTTACAACAAGGGCCGTTCTCAGTTCTATTGAGCGAGCGAAGTAACAAGTTCATCAAAATCAACTTTTGGCGACATAGTTAATATTTTCAAAATATTCTGAAGAAAGTCCTATTGCGTAAAATATATAAGCATCAGAATATCTACAAGCAAACATAATAATTAATTTTTAACCTTGATCCTGGCCTAAAAAAAGTAAATAAAGATTCGCCTCCGTCACCTTTGATTTATGTAAACCAACGATTCATATAAGCCTCTCTCTCAACTGCCGCTACATTTATTCGGCTATGTGTCTGTTAAATAAATTTTTATAATTTTGAATGTATGCGAGGCCATTTTTTGAGATCTTGAAACACATCTAGGGGAAAATTTCATTAATAATTACATATAAAAACACCTGAAAAGTTTCAGATTTTAACAGTCGCCCGAAAGGTTGTCTTAAAGCTTTTTTAAGCTCTCGCTGAGCTCGCAGTCTACTTAGTCTCTTGTTGCATTCGCTCCTGCTAACCCATTTGTTTTTTGTCTTTTTAGCTTTATTATTAAGCATCTTTGCACTTATGCCATATACAATTCAACAATAAAATCGCAAATATTTTAAAAGTAACATAGCTGCTCTGAGCTTATTTCACTTTATCAGTGAATTCATCGGCGTCAAAAATCATATTCTCATTGTTAATAGGTCTTTTATTATCATTTATCGAGTCTGCTTTATTGAAAATTAATACATATTTAATGACTGCAATTTCATAAATATCTGTGACCATTTGCTCGCTGTATCTGGCATAATCATTTGCGCTGTAAGACAAATAATTTATCTGGATAATCATTTGCGCTGTGAGTTGTTTCCAGACCGTTCGTATCTTCAATGACATCACTTGATCTAGTTAGTATTAGTTATATACACAGGCTATTTTAAATAAAATAAAATATATTATTATTTTATACTCGTAGGTTGTTATAGACAATAAAATACATTAGTTATATTAGTTATTATGTTCTAATTAATATCAGTAAACTATCATAATTGTAACCACTATAAGATTACCTCTTAGCGGTGTTAAATGAAATTCGTGAAATGAAATGAAAAACAGATTTAATTAATAAACTGTGTTAATTTAAAATTTGCCAGTCGAAACCATATTAAATCAGGGATTCTTGTGTATATAAAATGAAAAAAAAAATTTGAATGCCTTTTTATTTTTGATATACACACAACAATGAAGTGGTTGTTATATATAGGTAAATAAATTTGCCAAGACCCTTTCTGAATGCGAACAAGATAAGTATTTTATCTATTTTTCTAGGTATCTAAGATTTCACCGAGGAAAAATATTATCTATTTTGCTATTTATAATCATTACCGGTAGACTACGTTCCAAAATAACGTCGATAATACCTGTGAAGGCTTATACAAACATTTTGAAAAAGAAATATAATTTTGCGTCTTTGATAAAAAGAACTTATTCCAGAATATTTAAATTCAAGGTTTGTTTCACAGGTAACCTTGAAATAATGAATTCTATCACAGAGAAAAGGTCCAATATTCTTTCTGTCTTGTAGATTAAGTCAGAATTATATTCAGTGTATGAATATGATACGTACATTCAAATAAAAGGGGATTACAAGATAAGTTTTAGTGACCTGGCCATTAAAATAAGAAATATTGACAAGTCGTTTGAAGTGTAAAAAGGGAGTTAACAAGTGGAGAAATATTTCCTTAAATTCTTTACTCAAAACTTAATGAAACTAAATTTATTTTTTTTCTCAAAACTCGAAAACGGAACATTGGCTCTTTTCTGCAAAAGTTGAGAATTAGTCTAAAAAGTAATGCAGATAAGAACATAACAAACATATCTCCTATCTTATCATCTATCCATACACAAAACAGAAAGTTTTCTCTGTTTTATTCGAAATTGAGGATTGAATAATGTTAACTAACAGTTAAGCTCTAAAATTAATATTTTTTAATATCTAAACTCTGAAAGAAAAAACTTAATATAACGTTATGTATACTACATATTGCATGGTAAAACATACGACCCAAATGAAAAAATCACGATAAAATTGTTCACAAGCTGCACATTTGCAGTTTCAAAAATTGAAAATACACTGTAAATCTGAATATAAGACATCCTTACGCACAAGATATCTCTTCACATTTTAAGGTTTATAATATGTTTTCTTTTAATATAATAATTAAACTATAACTGATAAATTATCTTAATATATCTTTAAACATTAAGGTGCATGTTTATGCCGAATTAATACTGACAGGCATTTGTTTCTACAGAAGCTAACGGAATACAAATTCATTATAAAATTATTAGCCATAGATTTTAAGTTCATTAAAATTTTAATGTATCTTTCGCATACAAATTTGTTTTGGCTTTTCTATGTTTTGTCCTTTCGCCGCAAATTATTCTTGGAAGTGATAAAATGCGTCTAGGCTTCACATATTAAAAAAATATAGTTTATAAAAACAAAGATCAATATTTTTTGTGCTGAAATCACTATAATGAATCATTGTAAAACGCATTTCTTGCCTGTTTAGGTAGAAATAGGCTATGAAGGGCAAAACTGATAACACCTATACACATTCATGTGCCAATTCACATATATGTATTTATATAAATGCATATATTAATATTTTTCAGAAAGCATATTTGAATAGAGAACTTATTTAAACTTAAAAGAAGGATATATTAAAAAAATGTAAATTGCATTAGAATGAAACTTTACATAAAATTAAAAGAGAAACATAAAAAATACCGTAATGCAATGAAGATTATTTAAATTTCAAGAAAAATTTTGATGTTTTACAGACTTTCAAAATAAACTTATTAGATTTATTGAATTTAATAAACGTTAAACGTTATTTAATCAAACGTTAAACGTTAATAAACGTTATTTAATCATATCAAATAACGTTTTTTCCACCATTTCCTAAAAACTTTCGTTTCTTAAAATTATTATTTGTTATTTTTTTCACAGTCACCATCTTACAATTTCTATATTAGTTCAAATTACAGCATGTTTTTTAGAATTTTCCTTCAATCCTTTTATATTTATTATTATTACTCTCCGATTTTTCATTTATTAAGTCTAAATTCATCTTTTGTTTCCTTAATAATGTTATTAAGCGTCTATTAATCTTTTTTTGGCTTTTGTAACAAGAGTTTTATAATTTTTTTATAATTTCGAAATATTACCTATATTTGTCATTCGTTATATTTTTAAGCTTAAGATCCCAAAAATTGCATATAAGTAAATATCTGAACTATAGAAGAGTTTCTTGATGATAATCTCTGGATCTTGACTTCTTAATTATCAGATAAATTCTAACTGCAAATAATCTATCGAATCATTATTCTCTACTTCCTCAAGGAAAGGAAAACTTTTTTATATACAGTGAATGATATTATAGTTCTATTAATTAATATTATTCTTACAATGATAATACATTTTAAACAATTCCCGTATATATTGTAAAAACAATAACGAATGACAGCTATTAAAGAATTTTGTACAGTTTTCAGTCGAAATGATTCTGTGAGACAAGTTGTTATCGAATAGAATAAAATAATTTAACTTCTGCTGCATGAATTTCGAACAAGGAAAATGTAAATATTATTCAAATATTGCCACATTATGTTTTGAAATAATGGTCATTCCGAGAAAATAACTGTTATTTGGATATTTATAAATCAAAAAAGGAAATTCTAAAAGTAACTCACCGAACTTGGCCAAGGAAGCTATCAAAATCCAAAGTCCAATTATCAAGGGCCTTGCCTTTGAGAAATCCATACGAATAAACGGATACCTGTGTTGTTCTCCGTGACTCTTCTCTTTTGCAACTGCGGATAACACGTCCAGATAGTTGGAATGTTCACCCGGATGGATGGGTGATACGATGGGACCATCATTGACCAAATCATGGTCATCGGTATCGGGTGGTACCACTTCTTGGTGGCTTCTGGAAACACTGTCAGCGATAATTGCCCTTGCTTCATCGGCAACAGAACTGTTTATTATTATTGATAAAATAAACACTAATGTGAACAATCGACAATATTCCCATGAGTGGCGGACATTTTTCACAGTCTTTGCCAATGACATCATAAACAGTATATTTCTTGCTAAATAATTTATTCACATAAAAGGCTCTACTTCTTGAAGACAAGTTCACGTGCTCATTGCGAAAACAACTTTGATATTCGAAGTATCAGCAAACTAACACTATATTCAAATGCAATACTTCATCGAGAGATAACTTATCTGCATAAATGGAAAAAATCTCCTATTTCTTAAATGATGCAAAGTCGTAAAATAATTTTAATTCAAAAAATTAGAAATCAAACTTTAAAAAACCTGACTTGCGTTTTTACTTTTTAATTACTTCTTGGAAAAGATAGGAAAAGCAGTTTTTCCTCTAGTTCATATATTTACAGAGGGCGCTGTCATGATAAACAATCTATAACCGGTACAATATTTGCAGAAGTTTCACTGTCAAATGAAATTATTATTTCTTAAAAAATTTGCCTGCAAATATATTTCTGAAAATGCTCTAATATCTACTTATTATCTTCTTTGAAATTGCAGAAAATATCCTGTTTTAAGAAAAATTTAATTGCACTGTGACTTCCGAATTATTTAAACGAAATGTTCTTTACTAAACTTCCATGATAAATTCCAGCTTTGATATCAAAAGGCAGCAAAAGAACTCACTTGCATACTTGTAGAAAAACAGCTTAATCCAGTCTTGAGTACTGGTATTTAAAATAATATACTTTATCTTTTCGGAGCAAATAGTTTTACTAAATTACTTTTTCCTCTCGTTTAGAGCCAAACAGATTTTTTCTTAAAGTAATTAACACAAAATTCTCCGTATGAGAATTATTCCACTCCTGCGTTCTACATCAGAATTCTAAATGAGCTATGTTTTCTGACAGCTCTATCCTATAATAACTTTCCCTTACCGATACTTTTGAATGGACGACATGCTAAACTTGCAACCCGATTCAACAGGTAAAAAAACCACGTGACCCCTTACGTTCCGCTAGCCGCCTGTGACGTCACTTTGCTGGAAACTACTCTAATTGGCGCACCTAACGGTACTTCATTTTAATCTTTGTTTCTTTCTAAGTAATTTCGCCGCGTGGATTCAGTTGGTGATTTTCGGTACGTCATATTTGTTTGTTTCTTAAGTTACTTTCTATCTTCAGTACACAACTTTTAAATGGATATTTGAACTTAAAGTACTCGAAATTCTTTGCTTTCATACACTCGCTATATATTCTGTAGAAAATTAGTTTCTGAAAGATCACAAAAATCAAACAAAAGAAATAAAATTACAATCATAGTTTCCAAATTCAAACTGAATACCCGAAACGTATCATAAATTGCAGTTTCTTAATTTGAAATGAATACATAAAATTTTTAACGAATTTTTTCTTAATGTTGAAAAATGTCTATCCGTAGCAAAAACTAAAGGAATTAAATGCCTAATATTTATTACGGATGTTGGTTATTCGAATACACGTATAATATAAAAATTAAACGAAAACTGTAGCGTTTCAGAATGTTTCGAAGTGAAATTGATGAAATACATACCATTTCGTAAAGAAACAAATATTTCTTTCTCTCTTTTTTAATTCTAAAATCCTTGATTACTAAGCATCAGATATCATACAAAAAGACAATCAATGCTATTGATAATGATTTCGATTAAAAAAAGATCTTCGGTTTTAAAATCTGGAATATTTTACTCCTTATTTCTTTTCTGAACGTAAACAAAAGTGTCAAAACATTATTAAAGTTTATATTAACATTTAGATAAAATTAAAAGAGAAAAGAAAAACATATGAGAACGATTACAATCTATATGCTCCTACAGAATTTTTTTATATTTAGGTTTCTATTTTTCATGTAGACAATAGTATACAGATAGGACAATTAGAGAGAAATTCTTTCCACAACAGGTGCGTAACACATGCCGCTAGAAACATCTTTAACGACATTTCATGGCATAAACATTAGTAACAACGCTGAAATATTATTACACGGAAATACTGATTATTTTTAAATGACAAATCTTGTTCTGTGCTGATAAGTAGTGATTTTTAATAGCAGTTGTTACACTGTCTCTTTGACTCTTGAATTACGCAGAAGATAGAGACGCATCCTGCATGTTTACAAATCCGGATACAATTTTACGTTACCCAAAATTTTAACTATTGACCATGTGTAATTGGCCAAAAGCTTTATCAATGGTATACACAGTAAATTAATTCATTTTATGTATTACGCGTATTATATGATATCTTGTTAAACAGCAAATTGAAGAAAGACTATTTTGAAAAGGTACAACTAAAGGTACATCTAGCGTTTCGCTTGTTGATATCGTAAAATTTACATCTCGTATTCATAAGGTGAACTGTTTGCTGGTACCAGTATCAGTATTACTATGTAGTATTAAAAATGATACCCTATCAACATTATACACTTTACAATCCCTTAGAGTTAAAAAAATATTACTGTTTACAGAGGTATTATGATTCCTACATAATTAGAAAGTGATTATTTTACGAAGAGGTAAATGCAAGTAGTATGATTAAAGCATGGTAATCTCGCTCATACGCTAATGAACCACGATAATCGTCATAAAATTTTATGGCGTCCAATGCTATATTACTATAGGCTTCTGAAAATTTTGTTGCATTGGAAACAATTCCACTTTTACTTCACTTTTCTGTATTTCTCAACACCAATTCTAGGCGAACTAAAGGTACTTCCTATGGAACGTGTTAGTTAAGGTACGCTGGTTAAAAGTTATAGGAAACATGATGAAAAATTCAATAACACCAACTTTTTATGGAATTATTCATTTCTAATCGTTATTTGCAACGATAGAGTGTCCTTGGATATAAGTAAAACATAATTATTAATTCAAATTTTGCTACAGAGATGGTAATAGTACAGTTCAGATATTCAATTCAGAGATGCGGTGGCAACAGCACAGCTCAGATATTCATTTCAAGTTGGATGAAAAAGTTTTATTTTTTTCTCTTTGTTTTTGAAATGCAAATTTATAACATCGAAGTTTCTTAAAATTAGGTATCACTGTAACAGAACAGCATGAGAGATCAGGCTTCGCTTTCGTGCTCCATTTGCTGAATTGACGAGCTGTTTAGAAAGAGATGGCCAGTATATGGAGCTTTAAGCCGATAATCAAAAGATCGCATCATAATATTAACTTCAAGAGGTGCATGCGAAGTTATTATAATAGCACAATATGTGTTACAGTTAATGTTTTGCAGCTATGACTCATCTTTACATTAGTTTATATCTTTCACATTGCCACGCAATCCGTTAATATGTAGGCAAATTTTTGTAACATATTTATGCTTCTTTTCTGATGGTTAAGAATCAGATAAACTTGCTGCTCACGCTTTTTTTCAGTCATGACATATTAAAGTGAACAAAATTTATTTGTTTATCAGAGCAAAATTATGCCAAGTAGGGTAGTTGACATCATTTTAAGGAACTGAGATTTAAATTCTTGAATTTAATTAATTCAAATAAATTTTTTCTTGATTCGTAATTAATGGTTTATAGCAATATCTGATTTAAATATTCGTATAAATTTAGTTACAATTTTTATTATTTCAAACAGAAGATAAATTTGAAAAGCTTCCTATCTGAAAATTTTCATCAGCTGCTAGAAGATACGAATGAACAATAGAAACAGTTGAAATAAATTGATTATTACTTTCAGCGTATTATTGTTTTTAATAAGATTAATGCTAAAAGAATGTTTATGCTATTTTTGGTTTAAAACATTTTGATAACATAACAACAGAGTTAAGAAATATTCTAGAATAAGAATAAAATATAAGCATTTAAAACTATTTCAACATTTTAACATTAATAAAACGGAACTATTTTCAAATTTGATATAAAATAACAGATATAATAGAAAATAAAAAATTACACATACGAAAGTAAGAAAGAATATTACTTTCGTAACAAAATTTTATAATAAAAAATATTAGGGAAATATAGTACAATATAAATATATATAAATGCAACGTAAAAATCATTATTTTCTGAAAAACATTTATTTCATTCTATTATATTATCAAAAAAATTAAGCAGTAATGAGTACCTTAGATGAAATAAAATTATTATTGCAGGTAAAACTCTTATTTGAAAGACAATGTTAATTTAAATAACAAAGTCTCATCATTTTCTTCAAACATCCGGATTTGCTAAAGGGCAGATTTAAAGTTTACACCTTCCAGCTGTTGTATATATTATATCTACACCTTTAGCAAGTCCGATTACGACAAGACAAATCTAATGTTTACAACAGTTAGAAGAATTTTAAAAAAATTATGGCATAAACGTATGGCAAAAAGGAAATTATGTAATATTTGTTGCTTTAATTACCGCCCTTGGACTAGTATAAAGGGACTCCTGGATCATATTCGTTAATTCAATGTTGTTTTAGACTGAGAGGCACTTTTTTTCAGATTTATCTCCTTAACTTCAAGTACGTCAGACAGAGATTACTTGAATTTTGTTGTACAAGGAGATAGATCACTTTTTAAACAGCATCCATTGCACATTAAATAGTTTACTTTATCATCGTAAACGATTTTTTTTACGATTGCAGATAGAATTTTGAAATGCATCTCAACTTCAAATCTCTTCCTTATTGATACATATATATTGCTTTTCTTAACATTTAGATTATGTTTATTTATTTTTTTATTCTAGCAAACAAATATTACTTCCAGCTGTACTCCGTTCTTTCAGCTAAAACAACTTCTATATCATTAGTTAAAACTTAATGACCAAACCTTTTGAATTTATGATCACTGCATTTCCCTAAACTAAAACGTAGAAATTAATTATAATAAAAAAATAACAGTTGAAGTCGAATTTCAATACTAAAACATAAAAATAAGCTATAACACTCAAAGCACGAACGCAAATGACTTGATTTCATGATTTCATACGCTTTGTATAGCACATAATAAAATCCTTTTCTTTAAAATCAGACTGCTGTTATTTAGTAGTTTATTTTTAAGTTATTGACTTAATTCATTATTGCACTGAAAAATGCAGGATTTTCACTACATTAACTCATTAAAAACTCAGATTTTAGAATTTTTGGACTTGGGCCCTCTTTCATTCTGAATTCTCGTATATATGAACAAAAATATACAAGATCAAAACAAATCTTTTACGCAAGATTTTGTGGACACCATATGACTTCCTTATACGGCCTATTACACTGTACACATTTTTTGCTGCACAACATTTAAACTTGTTTCCTGGAACTTCATTAGAGATATATTTCTCATTCAATCAATTCAGTTCTCACTTCGCGACAAGGGAAAAATACATTAAAATTCAATCTTCATTGAAAATTGTAAAACTCAGAAAAACGCAAAACAGCAAATACATTTAAAACAATTTTTAAAAATTTTTAGAATTAAAATTAACAGTTGCTAAGCCAAAACAAGCAATTTGCCTAACGGGCAGGAAGACAAAATTTTCACTACACAAAATTGAAAATTAACTTTCGGTTCGACTAAGCAAAAAGACGCCAAGACTTTCGGTTCGACTAAGCAAGTTGGTGCACCAACTGAAAAAATTGACTGTTCTACTAAGAGTTTCAAATGTAAACAAATGGCTGCCTCGTTAGGCCTAGCGCCACTTAAACTTCTAAATTGCTGATAATTCTATAACTATTGCATGCAGATTAACAAAAGGCATAAAAACCTTAACCCGAACATAACGACATAATTTATCATTGTTAAAGCAAAAAATGCACAGTTTGCAAACATACAAGAATAAAAGTACAGAGCTCACTGAGCTGAGTAAGAGAGTGGGTATGTATGTATATATACATATATACGTCTGAAGTGGTCCATTGCAACAAAAACGGGAGGTGAATAACTGCTTGTTATAGCAGTCTCATACATAAAATTTCAACGTTCTACTGCTAATCGTTTATGAGTTATGAGAAATACATACATACGTACGTACAGACATCACAAAAAAATGCCTTCTGAATCCGTTTTAAATTCCTTTTACAATCCGTTTTGGAGAAGAGAGTCCTTTATATCGCCCGTACAATACTTCCTTTACTTCGTACAAGGAAGAAGAAACGAATTGTAAAACTTGATTGACTTCTAATCGCAACAATGACTTCAATCGATTGTCGCCAACATTTTGAAATCAAGATTTTTTTCTCTATCTCATTATTTAGATCAGGGTTTGGTGTTTATTCCCTAGGGGATTAGTACTGATCGTCTGGAGGGTCGATGAAATTTTAATGAGACTTAATGATGATCAAGGCAATTCACAGTCGAACACGTACGTGGCAACGGATCGCTATAATCGAAATGCCATTGATAACAAAAAAAAATATTAATAAAATTAATAATTAATTGTATGTTGATATAAAGCTATATCACGTATCAAAGAAGAAATCATGTAAAATAAACATAAGAAAAATGTACACTGAAATTATTGAATGTATTTTAAAAATTAATAATATTATTTTAATATATAAATTTGAAGTTAACCAGTTTTATGTCAAATATTAAAAAATTACATTAATACACCAAGCGAAGGCATCACATAAATCTACATCGAACTTTTGTGATATAGAATCTGTGATTTTCTTTCTGAAAACTTGTTAACATTTGTAAAAGTAGTAGTAACAACAACAACAACAACAACAATAATAATAACAATAATAATAATAGAAAGCAAAAATCTAGCAAACCCTTTAAAAAAAACTTTAGTTGCTTCCTTAGTCTATTATGTTTAAGTTATTTATTGGGACATATTTATTATGTCACATATATAACACAAATAATAAGATTAACACAATAAGCTTATTATTTGTGTTATGAGTATATTGTACATCACATAATATAGAGAATATTGTAAGGTGTCGATGAAGAAAAGTATTCTCTTAAAAGATGTCGATGCAGAAAGGGTTTGGAATTCCTAATCTAAAGGTCAGTACAAACTGATAGTGTGGCTCAAATGCTCTCGAACTTTAATCTAGAAAGGTCACACCTTTATTTTATTGCCGATTTGTTTTGTTATACAGTATTAACCCTTTACATTACTAAATTACAGTGAGTGTGCATTAAATATGTCCTTTTATGCAAGATTTTTTAAAACAGAACTATGTTCTTCAATACACAAATCAACAACGAAAATATGTTTCTTATCGCTTTGTTAAAAGTGCTTACTAATCTTGATATCAATATTTAACGCTTACGATGCTGCTCCGTAAATCTTTCAACTTCTAACGCAACAAATCTTTATTCTTGCATGTGACCCATGACAAACTGTTTGTCATTCCTTCTTGTCTACTGCTCACTACGTATCTATTCCTTCCTGTATTCATCAGCTCTTCATTGAAAGTTAAACCAGGCCCGGCTCGAAACACAGGTAATATTCAGCAGTCCCATGTTTTCAGAAGGCCCCATGTAAGCTATTCTCGCAAGACACAATAAAAGTATATTTTATTTATTAATATACTTAAAATATAGAGAGTAATAACTGGACTGACAGCTTAGGAATTCAAAAATACTGGAGCCAGGCCTGCATCAAGCATATTTACCTCAAATAGCAATAATTGCAAATTTTTTCAATTGTTAGAGTGAGTAATAGTAACAATAAGAGTCCGAGAACTTCTTTGTTGCACTGTTGTAATTAACTACTGTTGTGTAATCGATTTTAAAGGTGCAATAAAACATGAATAATAATAGTCGATAAAATAGAGTAAGTACTTTTAATCCTCAATCTAAGTGACACATTATGACAATCAGTAGAGCTACAAATATTTAAAACCCAAAGGAACAATTTGACAATGTAAGTACAATCGTAAACATATATATCCAGATTCGTTTAATGTAACATAATATTCAGTTTTTTACTGTACTGATGTCAGCAGAAAACTTATTTCTAAATACACATATCCTTAGCTACAAAGATTAGAACAAAATAGGCTTACAAATACAGCTTATCGTAATCTCGGTGTTAAATTCCTGAATAAATATTCTCATTTTAAGTATATATCCTCATAATATTCTCATTCACAAAAAGAAACCGCCTAATTTTACATAATCACCACTACATCCAAGAAGGAGGTGAAGAGTACTTACATTGAGCAGGCTACGCGAATTAGGAATTTATACACTCACGTTTGTGAAAATTGCAACACCAAGAAGGAATCGTCATAATTGAATGCAATTTAATACACAGTTGAGTGGTAGTGGTACAAATAAATGATTAAATGTTCAAAGCAAACAAACAAGAACAAGAGATCAGAATCAGTATTTTGTGTGGCCACCACGCGCCGCAATAAGTGCTGCTACACGACGTGGCATGGAGTCAAACAAAGTTTGAATGTCTGACTGAGGAAGAGCATTCCATATCGTTTGTACGCGTACCCAAAGTTCGTCTGCAGACGCAACAGGACGAGGATCACGAGCAAGACGCCGACCAATGACATCCCACACATGTTCAATTGGCGACATATCCGGGGAACACGCAGGCCAAGGAAGAAGCTGTACCTGCTGCGCTGCAAAGAAGGATTTAACAATCCGAGCAGTATGAGGGCGGGCATTGTCCTGTTGAAATACAGCGCCTGGCAAGCTTTGAAGGAAGGGAACAGCTTCGGGCTGTAGAACTTCACGGATATACCGGTTGCTGTTCAGATTGCCCACAATTCGTAGCAATTGAGATCGTCTATGATATGCTATGGCGCCCCAGACCATAACTCCGGGTGTTCGTCCACTGTGGCGTTCGATAATGCACTCCGGAAGGTGGCGTTCACCGGCATAGCGTCTGACACGAATGCGGCCATCATGGTACCACAAATTAAAGCGGGATTCGTCAGAAAACACGACATGCTGCCAATCAGCACGCCAGTCTCTATGCTGATTGGCCCATTGTAGCCGCAGGCGGCGATGGTCGTGCGTTAGGGGGATCCTGTATAAAGGAGTCCGTGCGCGCAGTCCACACTGCAGCAGACGTCTACGAATTGATGAAGCACACAATGAAACACCTGTAGCTATTGACCACAGTGCTGCCAATTGTCTAGAGGAAGCTGTACGGTCCGTCCGCGCCATGCGGACCAGGTGTCTATCATCGCGAGCTGACGTCACATTTCGGGGTCCACTCCCGGATTTCCGAGTTGTCCGACACTCGTCCGTCCACTGCTTCCAAACGCGCATCACTGTGCTGCTGTTACGCTGCACACGAGAGGCTACTGCACGATACGACAATCCAGCTTCACGAAGGCCGATGATTCTCCCTCGTTCAAACTCTGTAAGTTGTTCAAATCTCGCTCTCTTTCGTCGACGAGGCATAAGTACAGATTGAGTTAACGTTTACCACTAGCAGATAACCACCGATAACCATACACGCCTCGCTACAGCCGTCTATTTATTCGGATCCATCAGCCGTTCAGAGAGCGCTGCTCATCATACGCATGCGCTACGGATTTGCAATTCTAATCATTTGCATATCATGCGCTACTTTGCATTTCCTGAAAATTTCAGCTCACTCGCATAAGTCCTTCATGGTGTTGCAATTTTCACAAACGTGAGTGTAATAAACCTACGCAATGCCGAAGCATAACTTTCTGAGAGGCAAACTGCAAATGTAATGAAACCTGTCCTTAACATAGTCACTTACAGTACTTAACACAGTTAGATATTGTTCGTAAAGTTTAGCCGTTTACTTCAACAATTTAAGCATGATATCGAAATTTTTCCGCAAAGTTAATGACTGAAATACGCAAATTGATAAAAGTGTCTAGCACGTTTTCCAAGGAATATCCGAAATTAAGATAAAATCTTTCTCTAGTAGAAGGATTTAGACGCCAAAGAGAGATGCCTTACTTTCCGTAAATGTTTCTCGTGATTCTCTCTATCTCTTTCTAGGTGGTCGAGCTACGAGCAATATTTTAGAAGGGTAGGGAGTCTATTTTCAAAATGGATCAGTGATAAGTTATTTTCGACGATAAACGGCTCGGCACTGTCCGAAATATTGTCGTGTCTGATAAAAGCCTGATCATTGCAGTTAATACATAGTTAGTTATCCAAGTGTTTAAGTAATTGTGTGTAACAATGTGAAACCTATATAATGAGCAAGCTCTTTTTTACAGCCACAAAGGCTTGGTTTGGTTTGTTTAACTAGAGCAAAGCACGGGACAGCTATCTGCCTAAGGTGAAAGATGCTTTCGTGCAGGACATTCTAAAGGATACTGGTTCGTGTATACATTACACATGTAAGAAAAATACGGAAACGCTCATGCAGCCAGCCCGTTTGCAGGGATTGGAGCTTCGGACTGAACTACCATTGTTCAGCTACTTTACCCTACGGACACCAAAGCAGGTCAGGAGAGCAGTTGGGCAATAAAAGCAACTCAGCCCAAGCACTGTATCCTATAACACATGAACATAATTGCAGTATGTTATAAGGTATTTTCTCCCTTTGTGGTGTAAAAGGAAGCATACCTGACATGTATTCGAGAACTCCAGGGTCTGAGTCCGAACTGCACATTCTTCACGTCTCTTGCTTAAAAAACAAATCTAACGACTCTATATGTGGCGCCCGAACTAAAAGGTGTTGGACGGTAATTCCTCTCACCAGGATTTGGGAATTCGTTACCTCTTCCTCAGTCGCCCTTTAAAAGGGGGAGTACATAAGGTGTTTTCTCTTTCCTTTCCTCATATCTTCGTGGTGTAACTGGAAGCATACTCGATGCGTATTCGAGACGTCCGGGGTTCGAGTCCCGGAGCGCGATTTGCACATTTTGACCTCTCCTGTTTTAGAACAACATAATGCTCTAGAGTGTTAAATTTCTAATATGTATTCTTTTAATTTCTTTTTACTCTGTAACTTTTAATTTTGTTTTAAGAACCGCCATTTGGGAAATATTCGTTTAGAGTAAATTAGGCACCAATTTAGTAACCCCTTCGGTGCCGTATTGTATGACTTCCGAAATACGATCAGCACTGCAGAAGTTTGAATGGTTAAACCAGTGGTCACCATGATATATTGGATTGGATGTGGTTCATAGCATAACGACATGAATGGCTAAAATTTCGCTTTTAATGCTTAAATTTGATGAGAAATGTTGTCTGTTAGAATATCGCAACCATACAATTTGGAGAGTTTGGATATCAAAAGTTAAATTTTCAGCAAATTAAGTATTCGAATAAAATATAAAAAAGAAATTCTGAAAGTTTTCAGATTATAAATTACGTAGAAAGGAGAGTTTTTTTAACATTTTGTGTGTTGCCTTTATTTATTAAATATCATGTTCTTCGCACATAAACCATAAAACTCAGTTCAAGAGCAATATCGCAAAATGATTTTAAAATGAGCATATCTTTAGAATTTCCGATACACAGATCTCTCGCGCTGGAGATAAAAATGTTTTTTCTGTACAACGCTGCCATTGCTGACTTTGAAATACTCGATTTTGCTAATCAAAAATTCGTTTTACAAAATATGAAATCGTTAATAAAACAGATTTCAAATTTGGGCTTCCAGATGCCCATATTCGGATGGAGACGTTCAATATTCAAAATTTGATGGCTCTATGCTCCAATGTTTTATAACAGTGCGAGAAACGTAAATACGTTTATGCAAATTCTTCACTATTTAACTTCCTTAAATATAATACAGAGCGATAATATTCGGTGGCAACAATCTGAAAAGTGAAACAACGCTTTTAGTGAATCGACGCAAAATGTCAAAACGAAATTAATAGCCCTTCTGAGCAAATTACTCCTTTGGACTATTAATTTAAAATGTGATGCAGTTAAAATTATAAATTAAAATATTTGTGTGCTAGAAACACTCATTTTATTATCTGCTGTGTTACAATACGTAAGAAATGACATGCACTTCCATTTTGAAATTGGTTGAATTTATTTTACTTCTCGGAATTTATACACAAAATTTGAATGTTTGTATTCACACTCTCTAGCACATACGTGTTCATTTATATAGAATTCGGGCACCTTGGAAGTTTTGTGCTCATGAACAGCTTTAAATTGGTGGCATAATCACTGCAAAGGAAAAAAATAAACACTACAGGTCACTGAAAGTCATTGATCGGGGAATATATTGTAAGTGACATGAAAGTTATGTAAACGGCTTTAGTTGTTATTTTAATCAATTAAAATGTTCTTTGAATGTATTAATTATGTAATCATTAAGTCAAATCGATTCGGACGTTTACGGTAGGTGAGCGATATTAGGTGATGAAATCTGGGCTTAAGTCTACACGTGCTGTTGCGTTTCTCCTTTCGGAGCTTCAAGCAGTGTATAAAATTTCACCCATAAGTGTACGGTTCGCTTTCTAAACTGATATTGCTTATTAGACCTAATTATTCCAAAACTGAATGGTTACTTAGAATGGAGAAAGTTGCTTTTTTTTCAGCCACAATCGTTGATGATGTTGACATATCTATCGATCAGTTTCTCGATGAAGTTTTGGGAGAATACTAGCGTTCTGCAAGAAGACATGAGGAGTTCCAGCGAGGGACATAATTAATTCAAGTTACTTTCTAATATATAATGTATTATTAACCTCGTAAGGTATATGATGTTACCTTATAAAGTATAATTACTATGTTTAAACTAACAACTTGTATATTTGTATAATTTTGTTTCCTCTTTTTCGACAATACAAGATCCCCGAGGTATACATATTTATTGATTAAAAATGCAGCAAATAATAAATTTATAAGCAGAGTGAGCCTAGGCATTGTTGCGGTGGCCGAACCCTTAATATTTACCATCATCATCAAATCATCAAAAGGATAGTTAATGGAAGAAATCATCAACTCTTGGATCGGTAAGTTTAAATTAGCTTTTTTCAGGTTTTGGTTTGAATTGTTATCCCTTCACGATCACAATGCTGAAATGCCTTGCATATTCTACCTGTATATTATATTTTTATACTTTAGTGCAATTTAGTAGTGTGCTTTTAAATTTATGTTGAGTAAACATCGAAATCTATTTAAAAGATGACAAACCATAGATTGTAATTCTACTCGAGTTTAATAATTTCATTATGTACTGAAAACGAAATTTTAACTTATTAGATAGCTTTTGTTGCAGGAATGGTATTTGGAAGCTTTATTTCGCTTTGTTGAATTTAACGAAAAAATTGTAATTTCTGTTAAAGTGTAATTAAATAATGGAATTTAACAGAAAATTGGTCTAATTTCTTTTTTTTAATTGCTTTTTAGTCCAAAGGGGCTTTGTCCCTGAAGGACTATTGTTTTCTATTCTGCGTCGGAAACATTAAAAGTCTGTATCACTTTTCAAACTGTTGCCACAAAATATTGCAGCCCTGTATTCTATTTAAAGAAATTAAATAATGAAGAATGTGCATAAATGTATGTATGTCTCTCGCATTGTGATAAAACGATAGTATCTCATGCCCTCGAATTTTGAATGCCGTAATCCTGCTGCGAATATAGGCATCTGGAAGCCCAAATTTGAAATTTGGAATTTGTTTTATTAACGATTTCATATTTTGATTGTAAAACTTTAACGAACTTTTGATTAACAAACTCAAGGATTTCAAAGCGGGCAAT
Source organism: Stegodyphus mimosarum (assembly GCA_000611955.2). NCBI lineage: Eukaryota > Metazoa > Arthropoda > Arachnida > Araneae > Eresidae > Stegodyphus > Stegodyphus mimosarum. The sequence continues at coordinate 413,101 of KK114570.1, forward strand.
GGCAACGTTGTACAGAAAAAAACATTTTTATCTGCAGCGCGTGAGACTGTGTGTAAGAAATTCTAAAGATATGCTCAGTTTAAAATTATTTTGCGATATTGTTCTTTAACTGAATTTTATGGTTTAAATGCGAAGAACATGATATTCAGTAAATAAAAGTAACATACAAAATGTTTAAAAAACGCCCCTTTGGACGTAATTTAAAATCTGAAACCTTTCAGATTTTTTAATTAACAAAAGTTTTCATGAAAGAATGGTGGAAAAAAGAAATGTATCACGCTTTCGTATTCCGTCCCCTGATTCTATCCCCTATACGTTTTTTGTATTTTATACATTAATATTTAATTAAATGCATTTCAACTTTGCTCCCTGCTTACTTTTTAGTTGAGACAAGTGCATCCTTGCCTCATCTTCAACACGGCTTTCCCATATACGATAGAGCGTGATTTGCATAAATTAACATATTATTGTACTTTTCATTCTAAATTAAACTACGAGAACATGAATTTACAGCAATTTCTTTATGGTAAGTGCATATCTAACACATATTTATAACAAACCAAAATTCTTCATCCTACAGTGTTTCTGCAACTTTCTTTTCACGCTGTATTAACTAAACCGAATTTTAATCCGCGCCATTGGCTTTTTGGGGTTTCTTTTATTGGTTGGACATATAGCTGTATCCGTGAAGAGTCAACTATCCTTATAATATTATTAAAGTTCACCTCATTAATGATTCATTGGTAAAAAAGGACAAAGGAAAAAAATTCTGAAAGCTTTCAGATTTTACATTACGCAAAAAGGGGCGTTTTTTCAACGTTTTGTATATTACCTTTATTTATTAAATACCATGTTCTTCGCCCTTAAACCATAAAATTCAGTTCAACAGCAATATCTCAAAATAATTTTAAAATGAGCATTTCTTTAGAATTTTCGATACACAGTCTCGTGCGCTGGGAATAAAATTGTATTTTTTTTTCGTACAGTGTTACCATGGCTCGTTTTGAAATCGTCAATTTTGTTAATCAAAAATTCGATAAAGGTTTACAAAATATGAAATAGATAGTAAAACAAATTCCAAATTTGGTCTTCCAGATGTCCATATTCGAATAGAAACTTCATTATTAGCCATCCAGTTTTGAATAACGTACCTAGTATACTTTGTTTTATCACAGTGCGAGAAACATATATACATTTACGCAGACTCTTTATTTAATTTCTTTAAATATAAAACAGGGATCTAATATTTGGCGGCAACAATTTGAAAAGTGAAACAACGCTTTTAGTGAATCGACGCAAATTGCCAGAATGGTCCTTCTGGGCAAATTGCCCGTTTGGACTAATAAAAGGAAAAATACTTTTATCTGCGAAATATTTAATTCTCTTTGGTAAAGTAATAGTTTATATAAATAAAATAAAATTATTAAATTTTGTTTTCGGTATTTATAACAGAACATAACTTTATATTTTAGATTTATTCCATCTATGGAATTATTATCTAATAAAATTTAGATAAAATGTTATTGAAACGAATTACAGAAAATGGAAATATTTGGAGTATATGGAGGAAATAAACTCTGGAAAGTAATGTTTCTAATCATCCTCTTTATCCATGTGCCTGAAAAAATTAGAAAAATTTCTAATCCACTTATTTTCCGTTTCCCTTCTTCATTACATGGTGAGAGATTAATCATATTTATTTGAAACTCCCAAATATTATTTAAAACAAAATTGAATAGTTTCAGATGATTTACATTATACGTCTGTTAGTGTTAAAAGATTTGCAGTTTTATTAAAAAAATATTCTGAGCTATATACGAAAGTCGTTTATAAGTATACTAGCCGCTGCGCGGCCAGCCTTCGTCTGGCTTTTAAGTGTACCGGAAAAATGCCTAAAGAGAACACCAAACATTAAATTTGAAAACTGCACAGAATTTTACTCTGCAGAACAATTTTATAGAAAAAGAAACAAACAACAACGGAAAAAAATTCAGTTAAAAATGCATTACATATAAAAAGCATACAATGAAATAAGCAATATCCCTTAATACAAATATTAATTATCTCAATAAATAAATTAACCAACTTCCTGCTGCCTTCTCTAGACAAACGTCCAGTATCCAAGAGAAACATTAAATTTAAAAACTGCACAGAATTATCGCCCTCATTTTTCCGGGTGGCAATAGTGCTGATATCAGCAACAATGGCTGCGTGCCATTGTT
>KK114570.1:415963-434588 GCA_000611955.2 Stegodyphus mimosarum
TCCCTTGATACAAATGTTAATTATCCTAACAAAGTAATTAAACAATTTACCGTTGCAAAAAGAAACAATTTTTTAATTTCTTAAACTTTTCAGTCTCTTAAAAACAGTAACATAAGAAATACGATGAAAAATTGTTGCCAAACCGAAATTTTTAAAAGAATGAAACTATTCAAATTGATGCAATTTCATCAAAAATCTATCAACAACAATACGAAAGGAAAATTGTTGCCAAAACTGCCTTTTAAAATATCTGAGATGTGAGAAGTGTATTCGGAAGCTTCATTTAAAAATTTTTAAAAAAATACAAAATATTGTTATTTTTCCAAAATTCTTTTTTTTAAATTAGTTGAAAGGATTAAAGCTCAACGTGTCGAAAAATCAAAGGAAAATAAACAGCACATTTTTTAAAATAAGTTTTTTTTAAAAAAATTCCGCTAAAAAGGTGTTAAGCTCACCTTCCAAAATAAATTTGTATTTAATGGATTTATTGAAATACGAAATTTATTTTAAGTTCGTAAAATAGCTAAGTGTTTACGCTTCACGACGATGTAAAAATGAAATGTATAGAGTGAAATCTCGCTTTCCTGTAGCCCATTATGTCTCAAAATGACGCGATTTGGTCACAAAACATGAAATAAAAAAAATTCTAATTCGAATTTCGAAAAAATCGCTTCGAGGTGCACTGGCTCTTGTGTAGATACACCTATGTACCAAATTTCGTGGCCCTGGGTCTATTAGCTTACTCGCAACACGAACGAAAGACACACACATACACACATACACAGACTCTTTGTTTTATTATATGTAGAGATATGTTGTAGCTGTTGTTTCAAATTCCCTGGGGGCAGGAAAGCTTACACCAAGTCCAAGAGACCTTGCCGCACATGTATATAGAAATGAGGAAACGTATTTTCATCAAAATATTCAGTTTCGTGAAACGTTTTAACTGTACTCAATATAATTAGATATTACGCGTAAGATTTATCAGTGCCCATATTTAACGACCTATTGGACGTTATAAAACTGCAACGTGTAGACGAAATTCGAAACTTTCTTGTAGAACAGTGTACAAGCGTTTTTGTAGTATGTTCTTTACGCGTCACACAAAAGTGCCACTAATACCGTTATTTGAGGTGCTTTTGTACAACAAGAAATGTAACATACAAGCGTAATTTAAAAAATGCCAATAGAATGTAATATGAACATTCTTTGCAGAACATTCTTTATACCTCGCATACGAATGTTACAAACATCAGTATTGGACGACGTGGTATTTTCCATTTTAGAACCGCTACATACAGACGTTATTCAGCACATGCTGGTCGAACGTCAAATGAACGTTATTCTTAAAAGTTATTTGCACGTTACACGTGAGTGCCATTAATATTGGCACTGGACATACCATTGACCATTTTAAAACTGTAACATATAGCCGTGATCAGGTACATTTTGCCTGAATGTTTCTCATAAGTTCGTGAAACACTTGCATTTACCGTTGCCTGAACGTTTTAGTGTTAGTTGGGGTGAGGTCTATGTTTGGCTTTTTGAAAACCATCAGAGGTCTATGCTTGTGCACTGAAAATAAACTTTTGCTAATACAATCATTATGAATACAGTAGTCTGCATGAATCTGTATATGTATTGTAAATTTTTAATAATAAATAACTTTTAATATATTACGAAATGCTTTGCAACTTCTATAATTAATGAAGTTTGTAAAATTATTATCTAAAGGTAAAGTTAAAATTTGTATGGTTTTCAAAAGTTTATTAACTTTTGAAATTTTTCAAACGTTTATTAACTTTTGAAGAACTAAACACAAGAACTGGCTTCCAAATAAAGATGCTTGCATCTCAAAATGCCTATTTTAATGTAACCATAAAAGACCTATTAAAAACGTTCCTTTATATGAATAGCGTTCTGCAGATAGCCCTGGCGGGCTTTTCTTAATTAAAATCAACTAAGCATTTAAGGACAGTATTAATTCCCTGTACGCAAACATTGTAGTCCTTATTATCGAAATATTTTAGAATATTTCTGTATCACGAAAGCCTACACAATTCTCCGTTCTTATGTATGCATTTCGTGTTAGAAAGACATTCCATTGAAGAAAATAAAACTCTTCTCCACATTTTCCAAGTACAACTTTTATTTTTAAAAAAATGGGAGCACGAATTAATTGTATCAGTGGAATCAACAATATTATCGAGTATTTAAATTTTGTTTTGATTTCCTGTTTTAAACAAACTGTAAGATTCTTGGAATTATTACGATGTTCCCTGTTATTCAAAGAATTATTCTTTTTTATCTCAGTCAGAAGTTCAATGGATTTTTTTTAATCTACACTCAATTTTTTCGAAAAACGTTTTCCGGCTGTGATATTCAAGAACATTTATTATCTGTCGAGCGCAATGTTTCCACACGCAAGCAAGTTTCTCTCACTTTCCTCTATTGAATGGAAGGAGGAGAGAGGATTCGCCTGATGCAACGTTACTATTATTTGTTTATAAATCAATAGAAAGTTCGTTAGTCGTTTTCCGATCAGCAGGTTCTCAATTTATTTACTTCCTACGATGTCTACTGACATTAACTTGAAGAGAAAAATTTACACCTTGTACACACAAGAAAAAAAGGGGGGAACATTTCTATATCTTCCTTTCTACTAAGCCAATTGACAAAATTTAACTTGCATTTTTCATGTCTCGAAAACGGGACTTAGGATATATATTAAATTTATGTACAGCATTCTTCTAATATAGGTATTTTGACACAAAATCGGATTTTTTCTGAAATGACTGATCTTTTCTCTATTTCGATTCTACGACTCAAATTATGTCAAAGTACCAACTTTTGTGATAATCACACGAGTAGGTTTTAGAAAATTAATTCTCGAAATTGTAGCTTCTTAATGTTATTTGAATTTGCATATATTTATTAATATCTCTTTTTTTTATTAAACTCACTTCATTCCTTATTTAAGAGTTCGAAATTTAGGTTCCATCCAAATAAAATTCGCAGCTATTTATTTTCTTATTTGTTTTAAAAATTTCTATTATTTAGTAATTTTTACAAATGTTTCGAAAATATATTTGAATTATAACCTACAAACTTTTTGTCATCATCTTAAAGTAGATGTTTTTCTAAGCATATGTGCAAAACATTATTCAAAGTTTCGCAGGATATACGTGAATTTATTTACATATTGCCGCGTTTTGAAATTTGTTACATTTGTCATAAGCGATAATAACGCCAAATGTGGTTTAAGCACTTTGTTAAAATTATTTCAAAGAATGAACAATGCACCATTTTTTCCTTCCTGCAGAGTGAAAAAAGTGAAAGGAAAATAGGTTACTATAAATTAAGAATTTCGCCAAATGAATTATTCTTGGTGCCACCTGAAAAAAGTGAGCAAGCTAAATTTTTTAATTTCTGTTACATTTCTCATCAAATTTTACAAAATTTAAGATTTAGGCATAATTTAAGTTGTAAAATCGAAATATGGAAAAAATCAGTGTGTCATTTCAGAAAAAGTGCTATATACAACAAACAAATTTAGAACAATGCTATATATATAAATGTAATATATATCCTAATTCATACTTTCGAGACATGAAATTTGTCGAGCTAAATCGAGCTAAATTTGTCAGGACTGAGTGTTCTGTGCATATTCTTGGCAAACATCTTTGTGAAACTCCTTAAAGTCCTTAAGTCCTGATCTGGAACAGGGAGCTGAATGCAGCTATGTTCTGGTGGCAGATACTGTGATTAAATGGTAGAATAACTGCACTTGAAAGGGATTTAAAATCCTCTTTTATTAAATCAATATTATTTACAACCACTTCCCAACTCGGGAAGGATACAGAAAGTAAAAGACCACACTTGGGTCTAAATGAACAATCAGATAAATTTAAACTAAAGCTAAATAGGAATTAAATTAATCTTTGCTCACAGAGCTATAGCGAAGTCGGCCTCTAACTAAATGGTGCGTAGCAAGATTTACTAATACTAACGCGCTTGGATTTATTTCAATAAGCAATCACGTAGCAAGCACAATGGCTTAGAATTTAACTGCTAGCTGGTCAGGCGAACGTCGAATAGAATGACCGTGATCTGAGACTAAAAGCTCTCTCACACTGAGAGGTTTCTACCACTTGCTTAAATAGCACTTGGCTCCACTTCAAATTAGCATAACGCTGAAAACGCGCGCTTCTTCTAATGGGAAGTTGAAACATAAGAAGAGATAGAAAGATTTAAATTAAAATAAAACTTTGTTAGTTTAACTAAAACCTTACAAATTTGTCAATCTGAGTAGAACGGGAGACCATGGTCCTTTTTAAATCGTCTCAATTAACTGTCCCATTTTTCTGTGCAGTGTGTACATTTAAGTGTAATTGGAAAATGTCATCACGCGAATTACATTTCATGTTACAAAACTGTTTTGATTAATCTAATAAAATGACACATATTAACAAAGTTAAACATCAAAAACCGATGAAAGAAAAATGAATAACTTTAACTGCATTAAGAAACAATTAGTGTACGTGTATATCAAAGGACAAAGAGGAGTCTTCTATAATAACTGGAAAGAGACATGAGCCATGAGGTGAAATTTGAGATTAGTTCTTTGTAAAACTGGGTTATTCAGGTATATTATTCAAAACTGGGTGAATAAAACTGTAAGATTCGCCCAAAATGACTTCTGTGTGCAGTATTTTAAATTTGTTTGTAATCATAAATTTTTATTAGTTAAAAAAAACACTACAGAGGATGGGAGCAAAACTTAAAAACTTCTTAAACTACAGGTATCTTATTTTGCAAAATTTCTATACCTGTATTTGGGGTTATATGATTTAGAGAGAAAGTTAGTTAATTTAGTTAGTAATTAGAACCCAATGCAAGTAAAGTCTCCCATATCTTGTTCAGTTTATTGCACTCACTCAAACTTTAAATTGAAATTAAAAATGAAATGTTAGGTGTCTCAAATGCCATACCAAAAGTATATATCTGCATTTTCTGCGTTTTTCACAAGTGAAAGTTATAGATTATGTTTCGATGTTTTGGAATACACCAAAAGAAAACGATACATTACAGAAGAATTATCTTGTAAATGAGTTATCTCGAATTTTCTGGAATTCATTTTTTTAAATCTTTTAAATATAATTGTTTTCTTTCTCCAAAATAGCGATTTTGCATACTCATAGTTTCGGCAATGCCGTGTGACAAAAAAAAAATTGTAACATAATTTTAATTTTCTGAAAAGAAGTAACGTGATTTTTATGCATTGAACTCAAACTATAATACATGATTTCCTTTGGAGATAATACCTCATGACATTCATTATCTTATAGAATAAAAGTGAACTTTGTATTTTCTTTTCTTTAAACGAGAAATTCGTGTCATAAAAATGCAGGACATTTATTGTAGTATCAAATGGAAAATCAAGAAACATAACAAAAATTTTTCTAATATTTTTAAACATTACTACTCATTTAAAATATGGAAAATCTTTTCGGCAAGGATTCAACCATACATTTATTATTTGTTACCTCATTTTTTCCTCACTTATCTCCGACTGTTGATTTTAATTTAGCCTGGGATTTAAAGAAATATTTTAGTTTCGAATTAAGAATAGTAAATTGTACCCTTATCACATATATTCAATAACATTTGGAGCTGTACATTCAGGAAGTGCTCAGAGTATTTCATGATAATTTTATAGCAGCTAGAATAGCATATTTATGCTTATAGTCAGGCCACTATTTCGGTAAAATTTGGAATTATCTTTCGGACTCAGTTTCTGTGCTGTGGATTTTTAATCCCTTTAAAATACTAATATGTTTGCGCTATTCCACTTCACGATCAGCTACTCCAAAATGACACACTGGGTTATGTAATTATGGTAAAGTCTCTGGGGCTACCTGCCTAAGGGAAGGGATACCTTCGTCGAGGACTTTTCAAGTGAAACTGGCTAATAAACACGTTACACATAAGGAAACCACGAAAGTCCCCATTTAGCCGGCCCGTTCGTGAGATTCGAACCTCGGACCAAGCTACCAGTGATCAGCGACTTTGCCGCTCGGCTGCTGGTAGACCTCCAAACTTACACAAATCCAAAGTCACTAAAATTACGGTTTCAATAAGCGTCGTATATCCCGTATCATCTTACCATAATTCTTCCTCCGCCATGTACCATTGTTCGAAAACTTATTAATTATTTTAATCAAATTTTAACCATCTCAGCTGTAATAAAAGCTAACAATTATACCGAAATATGTTAATGAAAAATATTTCATTTTTCCAAAATCTGTGGTAATTGTTATGTCTCACAGAATTAAATATGAAAATGTTTCCTGAAAAAGAAAGCTGAATTTTCTTATCCTTTTTCTGACAAAGGAATTTTCGTTGCCTCTCGACGGTTACAACAGTAATCAAAGTAACGTTTTAGCTATCTCTAGATTTAATGCACACTCCAGGATTAATAACGTTTGACTGCAGAGAGATCCAAGCATCGTTTATTTTAATATTATTGACAGCATGGCGTTATACTCTATGGATGCCTATCGATGGCCTCCCAACATAACAAATTGTTCATTGCCTAATCATTTTAGTAACATTTGAGAGATTTATTTTAGCAGTGAATGATTATAATTTGTTTTCATGAAGCAGCTACGAAAGTAAAACTGCGGAATAACATAGATTATAAGAAAAATTCGAACAGAATTCTACGGAATTCGAACAACTATGTTGTTTTAAATGTTGCCAGTTGTTCCAGTGTAAAATAAGGTCCCGAATGCTCAGCGTATTTATTCCAGATGATTTTATTAGCTGCCTGAATAATTTGTGGTAAAATTTTATAGAATTTGGTTTTCTCTAGTAGCATAAGCTAGACCTCAACTCTGTGAAGACGCAGAGCGAATTATTGCCGTGTCTGAAATTTTGTCTGATTTAATAAAAACAAACATTTTTATTAAATCAGAGCTTAAACATAAGCGCATGACTCGTGCTTGACAAACCCAACCACAACTACCCGCAAGGTAACTTAAAGTAACTGTCAAATTCAAATAATAACTGAGTCTAATAGTCAAAGGCTACACAATTGATTTAACACGAAGTTGGCTCAAACTTCTCACCTGCGTAACAAATTAAATATAGGCAGCACTAGTTCAAAGCTCACTAAACATAGTCTTATCTGAGCTGGTGAAACATATTACTGTGGACTCCAGAGGGAGAAACCTGCTCTGTCTCACAATCCGAAAACCTCAGTTTAAATATTCTCAAACTAATTTGCATTCTGATAGGGAAACGGAAAAGAGAACTGGCAGTAAAGGTTGAAATTATAAATAACTGGAAGCACAAAATAACCCTACATATTTTTACATTTTTAGACCTTTCTTATTTTCCCAAAAATATTTAATGCAAAGAATTTATTTTTAAATCTGAAAACTTTCAGATTTCATATTACGTCCAATGTGCGTTTTTGTTTTTCATTCACACACGCATACAGGTTTCGAGAGCATTTAGGCTAACGCCCCTTTGGGCTCAAAATATTTAAAAACTGCTTATCTTTAGAATTTCCGATAGCCAGTCTCGCGCACTGGAGATAAAAAAGTTTTTTTTTTTCGTACAGTGTTGCCACTGCTCGCTTTGAAATCATTAGTTGACTTTTTTAATCCAAAATTCGTTAAAGTCTTACAAAATACGAAATAGATGATAAAACAAATTCGAAATTCAAAATTCTGGCTTCCAGTTGCCCATATTCGGGAGAAGGAGGACGTCATTCAAAATTTGATGCTCTAGGTACCGATGTTTTTTCACAATGCGAGAACATTTATGCAAATTCTTCATTAGTTAACTTCTTTAAATATAATATAGGGAGATAATATTTGACGCAACAATTTGAAAAGTTATTCGACGCAGAATGCCGTTTTGAGAATAATAGACCTTCTGGGCTTTACACCCCTTTCGGCTAAAAAAAATTTTAAGTATATGCTACTCACAATATATATATATATATATATATCCTTATTTCATGTTTTATATTACTTTCAACACTTTAAAGAGTCCTAAGGAGTATACAGTAGTATTTTAACTTGTTTCTAAAGAAATCGAGAACTGATTCCGAAAACTTCAGAAGCTTGACGTTCTTTAAAAGTAAGATAAAATTTATGATAAAAACTAATTCTATTTACTTTTTCTAAAGATAAAGTTAAAATTCAGCTGTTACCGAAGTTAAGTTTGTAAGGTGCAAGAATGGTTACTAAGTAGAATCGATTGAAAAGAATAAGAATAATTTAATTCCGTGATCACTCATTAACTCGGGAAATTCTTCTATTTAATACAACATATCTTTTATTCGCTAGTTGTCATTATTAATGACAATATAATGCGTTTGACAAACAGTTTTGAGGTAAACAATTGAATATATTTTAAAAGAGGATTATGTAAAAATTATTTTTCTGCATCTTTTCGCATGATTACTCTTTACGTCACTACAGAAACTTTTACAGAAAGACTTTCTAAATATGCTATGAACTTAACTAGCTTCAAATTGGATTAAATGAAATTCTGCAATTATTTTTATAATTACTTCGGTCACACATTTCTAACGAGGAGGCAGAATCACTTCAGAAACATCAAAGCGAGTTATCTGCTAATTACTCTCCTGAAGTCCTTATCCTTTTAATTAGCTTATCCTGCTTTAGGCAGGCAATAACCGTTAAAATAAACTTTTAATGAGAAAATGGACCCAATCCATTTAATTAAATTTTGTACGCCACTTATTTTTGACGTATTTGGTTTTATTTCTAAGAGAGCAAATAGTTAGTATTACTTCACTTTAGAAATGAGTGAAAGCTGAGCTGTGTATTTGGTTTTAAATATCGCGGATAACGTAAATTTTTCGGAAACCTATATTCTTCTTCAAACATTCTCTCTGGCTGATTCAATTTTTATTTTTGGTAGTTTTCATACATTGGGATAAATAATAAACCTGTTTCTTACATTCCACAGATTTCTGATATTTTGGCCTCCGCAAAATGTCCTGTTTTTCTTCGGATATAGTTTTGAAACATTAATCGAACTTAAATGTTAAATTACTCCACAAATGTAAAGATTTTTAAGAAGCTACTTTTGTCCCCTTATAATGAAGGCTACACTGATGCTTTAAAAAAGTAAATAGAAAATGTTCATCCTTAACTTTATGGCAACCATTGGCTGGAAGAAGCTTTACATCTGTCGATTAGAATGGGGAAAGCAGGGAAGAAGATATTAAAAATTAGAAAAATTAGCCATTCACAACTGACAGTGCTCTGGGAAATCGAACTGTATTGTGGCAGAATAGTTTCTTATACATGTATTATTGTGCAATGTCAAACATTAGTTACAAAACAGAAAAATGTTTTTTATGCAAGGTGAATTCTTTCTCTACAGGACCCTGGAAAATGCGAATATCTCACTTCGTGGAAAATGTGCAAACGAGAATATGTAGTAAAAAGGAACTTTGAAAAAGAAAATAAATAAAGTCAACTGGCGATGAGATGTGTGGGGCGCAGTGTCAAGCAGCCACACAAATTACTCCAACGTTTTCCTCTGCCACTTTGAACATAGCATGCTACATGTTACGTTTTAACAACTTAATAATCCACCTTAATAATCAAAAGGCAAAGTTAGTACTTTCAACGTGGCTGTACTAGGTCTGCACTGTTCTTAAAAGCATGGTTTTCTTTCTTTCTTTCCACCATCGACGGAACAGCTGGCCCACTGGGTTAGGTACTTTTCAGCCTATTGGATCCCGTCGATGGAATTAAAAATAAAAAAGTAAATAAATATTTAAATATAAATAAAGACCTTAGAACTCTGTCCTCTGGGAATTGTTTACATTTAGAGCTAAGTGCAGTGTCCTCCAGGAATTGTCCACAGTAAACGAGGAACATTTTTTCACTATTATGGTAGATGTTAGGCATACAGATATATTAAGGAATGGTATAGACTCCGGTACAGATGTAGAGATGAACAAATACATTACAAATTGTGTAATACATTAAATGAGTTCTGGATTAATCTTACTATTAAACATGAATAAAACAAAATAAAACAAAACAAAATTAAATTAAATAAAGGAATATATGTAGACAGCGGGCTGCTGACGACACGATGTCCAAGGAAAGAAGTTACTCCAGGCTGTCAGCAATGCTTTTAGCAATGGTTGTGCAGTCCCTAATGCAGTTGAGCGCATATTTATTCTTGAACCATGCCAGCATATTGATTGCAGCTGATCTTATTAAATGTCAATTTACCGTGTGCAGGGAATCATACAGATAGTGTTCTGGGTCACAGTTCTGCCATACATTGGTTCCTGTCTCTTAGGCAAAATCTGTAATGATAGGACATATATGGGCCATGCCCTGTCAGATACTGTGTGAGGTACGAAGAGCTGCTATTTAGATTCTGGTTCACTTTTGGTTGAAAATTGTACAGTCTTCGGCCTGAGGTGCTCGAATGCCAACAGTTTTGCCATTGTATCATTAGTTCACAATTTAGAATTGTTTTCAGGCACACTAATGCTACTCACATGGGGTTCATTAGCTGCGCCTTTCACAAGCACATCTGCTGCTTCATTTCCTTTAATCCCCGTATGGACTGAAACCCACTGAAGCTTGGACCTCAGACTTGCAGGACTCGAAATTAATAGTTTTTGTATGTCTCTGACTATCGAATGTCTACTGAGGCGGCAAGGATGGCCTGCAAGCTTTACATTGTCTGTATAAATTACTTTATAGTTTTCACTGGTAGCAGCGAAGTCCAGAGCTGCTTTTAGGGCTGTCAGTTCTGCCCGAAATACTGAGTTACTGGGATGAAGCATCTTAGCCCAGGAATGGATTATGAGGTCGCCCTCCATTGCACACCAGGCACTGCCAGTCCCGAGCTTTCCTTTGGAGCCATCCATATAGACGGCTGAGGATTGTATTGCACATGGAGGATTACGGCTTGTTGTTATATCGAAGTCTGCAGGGTGGCAAGGAGAGTGGGCAATGTGATTCTCGTAGTCCGAGGATACATAGCTCTTACTCCAAATTGAAACGTCTTGTTTTAGTCTGATTACTCTCACCTCAGCACTCTCCCTCTGTACTACCAAGTGCTGATTGCTCTCACCACAGCACTCTCCCTCTGTACTACCAAGTGCTGATTGCTCTCACCACAGCATTCTCCCTCTGTACTTAAAGTGCAGGGGCGGAAAACCTGCCAATACATTTAAGGCAGTTGCTGGAGGGGTACAAAGCCCTCTGCAAATGCCCAGAAGAAATGGTCTTTGCGCCGAGTTCAATGCTTGTTGCATGTTAATCGTGATATTGACGCCCCATATGGAAACGCCATGAAGTGCTATGCACTCACCGACGATGGCATACCATACCTTGAGCATCTGCGAGGAGACACCCCAGCTAGGAGCAACTGTTCTCCGCATTGTGTTAGACAGTTTATGCAGCCTTTCTTTAAGATCTTTGATGTGAATATGCTGTCGAATAGGAATTGTTGAGAAAAACGGCAGTATGCAAATTAGTGGCACTGCAATCGAAATGCGTCATCTGAGGAACATAAAATTGCGTGTTTTAGAGCAAGCTTGCAAATTCCGCTGTGATACTGAGATAAGAAATCTCGAATACCCAATTTCTAACAATGACCTTCAGGCATTATTTGCTCGAAGAAGGGCGATGAAGAGCCATTGGGAGACTAGAGGCAGGACAAAGATGGACAAAAGTGGCCACATGGCTAACTATGAGTTCTTTTGTGGTTCATAGACTTTGGCAACAATTTCTAACCTCAGATTTGGCCTCCAAAAGGCAAAGAAAAAGAACGAAGACGGCCTTAAAGACTGTTAAAAACGACCAACCGTTACGACGAGCGTTGATGATCGATATTTGTTGCTTTGCGCACGAAGGAATAGAACCTCAGTTCCGACTAAGATTCCCCCTAGCTGCAGTCACTGGAAGCTTGGTGTCAACGTCAACCGTGAGTAGAAGGCTTCATGAAAGAGGTCTATACGCGAGGCAATCAGCCATTTGCGTGCCGCTCACGTCGTGTCATGGAAGGAACGCTTGACGTGGGCACGTCAACATATCCACTGGACAGCTGATCAACGGAGGGATGTTCTTTTTACCCATGAGTCCAGGTTTAGCTTCCAAAGCGATAGTAGACGTTATTTGATTTGCAGAGAACCTATCAAACATCCTAGAAAAAGATACATACGGAGGCGATTGTCTGTGTTTGAGGTAGTATCGCTTTGGTTGAACGCACAGACCTCCATGACTTTCCATGTAGAACCGTGAACGCTCAGGCGTTTAGAGAGGACATCCTTGATGCTTATGTGCACCCTTATGCCGGCCCAATAGGTGATGATTTCCTGCTATAAAAAGACAGCTCTATTTGGGGAGAACCTGGAACCCGTTATCATCTATCAAACATTCGTGAAAGATATGCAGGCAGAGGAGTCAGTGTCTGTGCTTGGAGTGGTATCTGTTTGGATGGACGCACAAACCTCCATGTCTTTCCACGTGGAACCATGAATGCTGACACCTACAGAGATGATATCCTTGATGTTATGTGCTCCCTTATATCGGAGCAATAGATGTTCATTTCCTGCTACAGGACGACATTACTAGACCGCACAGGGCTCGCATCGTGGATAATTACTATCAGCAGCAACTCATTCAGAGCATGGAGTGGCCAGCTTGATCACCGAACCTGAATCCTATCAAGCATGCTTGGGATGCTTTAGGAAGACGTATAGCTGCTCTCAATCCTCCACTTCAAACCCTTGCCACGCTTGTAACTGCTTTGCAAGAGCAATGGCTCTCACTTCCTGCGGAACTGATAAGACTGCATAATTGACAGCATCCCACATCGCTGTATGTATTGTATTGCTTCTAGGGAAGATCATACTCCATATTGAAGTTACGTTTCGTATACAAAACAGACACTTTCGATTTTTTCATTTTATACATGTGGTTATTTCTATAACAACCTATTTTCTGGTCATTTCTCTTCATGTTATATTATACCTTGCTATGTGTTGCATACTTCAATATGCAGTCAGTTTCATTAAATTCTATATGTAACTTGAGTAATCATCATTTTCGTGTTTTTTCCTTGAATAATGATAACCAGTTTAGTTTTCTTAGCACTTGAGTGCTTGTTCTAGAACACCGTTTCTCAAACGTTTCTCAGGTGTGGACCACTTTCACAAATTAAAATGTTCTGCGGGCGTCGTTACTTCTGTCCCCTTTGAAAGCAATTTTTACCATACGTTACGTATGTTGATACCTGTATACTTACTTACATTTCTAAATATAGTTAATTAATTTAATTTAATTTTATATTGGTATTAATCAATTAAATGAATATAAGGAAAGTTATATTTTTTTTAATTATTAAAGTCTATTTGAGTTTTGGTAATCTTTATCTTATAACCTAAAAATTAATAAATATTGAAAATGACATGGAGGAACCTGCCGAGCCTCACACAACTGTTCTCTATTTGGATGCTTGAAGGTAAGCTTAAGTCTGAGATTCGCACATATGTCAAGTCGATATCTGTCCTTTGTTTTTATTTGATTTAGGGATGGAAACCTGTCTCAAACAGATGCATAGAAGTAAATTGAATCATAATTTTAAAGCACCATTGTACAGTTTGCTATATTCCGTTTTCACCAATAATTGGCTCCTAAAATTAATCATACCTTCAGCTTCGAATTAAGACTGGTATCATTCGAGAGTTCAATTAATTGTTTCCTTTCATTCAATGACAGTTTGTTGTTTTCAAAATCACTATGGAAAGAATCAGGAACCTATGAAAATTGGTTAAATTGACCACTTAAATAATGGTTTTGAAATGCAGAGTTTCGAAATGCAAACATAATTCTGCATAATTCTGTTGCGATAATGATATCATTTTCTACTAAAAAGATTATTCAAAGATTGGAAGTGATAAAAGAAAAGAATCAAAAATCAAAGTACAATAGTAATTTTACTTCTTCGGAAAACGTAATCTGTCGGTAAACTTATAAGCTATTTCTGCCGCCTTCTTCGCATGCCCTCGTGGTGTGGTGGTCAGCACGCTCGATGCGTAACCGAGAGGTCCACGGTTCGATTCCCGGTAAAGGCGTTGCTCATTCTTCAGCTTCCTGACATCGAAAATACCTAATGTTTCTACAAACTGATTGGTTCTCACCTTTTCTATCATAAGACTAACTATCACTCAGTTGCTATCAGGTCAGTTTATTATTCGCGAAGTTGCGATAGGTAAACCTTGCTTCATATTACCTCTACAAATACATTAATGTTTTACTTGATGTTGTCCTTGGTTGCATGTTTCATATACACATGACGCCGGTATTTTGTTTTCCTTCATCAGAGAGGACATCGTTTTAATGAGCGTTTCTCGAAATATCTCCTAATTTAATAATTTAATTTCCACGTTTCGAGAAATGAGTAAAATACTGAAATGAGTCTACGAAATCAGTATGTTTCAAACTGCCGAGTGTGTTACTGTTTCAATGAATTCTTAAAACATCAGCTTTTGTTGTTTTATTTCATCAATTCTCTCGATTTTAATTCGCATACCGTTCTTAGTCAACTACTCTCACAGTCATAGTATTACAGTTTTGCTGGATCAAGTGAGTTTGCACTCTCACAGTCTTGCTGGATTAACTGCCTTTTGGGGAAAAAAGGGTTTAATCCACGGCACAAACTATTGTTTGTATAATGAAAAAGATCCGTTTATTTGGTGGGCTAAATGGAAAGCGCTAATTTGAATACACAAAAGATGGTGGTCACCTAAGTAATAGATATGTCTCTAAACAGTGCGCTCTTCGATTCAGCTAAAAAATGTCCATTAGGTCGTCTGCAAAAAGCTATACACACAGAAAAGTAATTTTAAGAATTAAAGTTTATTACTAGTTAAGGCGGTTAAGAAATTTAATAATTAACCAAAAAATGTCTTTGTTATATTTAAAAATATATAAGACATGTACATATGTAGTTTCTTTGTTTAAATGTTCTGTTTTGTATGTCTGTTCAACTAGTCACTTTTTAAACTTCCTGTTACTTTCTATACGTATAGCAGGGAGAGAAGAGCTGTTATTTATTCCTTTCATTTGAGCTCAGCAAGTGACTTTTGAGAAACATAAAGTAAGGATTTACTGCGATAGAAGACTGTGTGATTATTTCAGAAGAAACTTCGTGACAAAATAGTCACATTGAAAGCTCTTAACAATGTATACGCAACTAAGGTTTGAATCAAGCATTAAGTGGAAACGATCTACCCAAAATACTTTATAATTTATACTAGATGTTAGAATCATTATCAAACGTTATTCAAATATTTGCAATATTTGAGTGTAAAACTGTTTTATTTTTTAGTAAATGAATCAAATAATTTAGCCCTTGATGGACATTTTTACTAGAAACATGCATTGTGTAAGTGTCTTCTTGATTTATAATCTCAGGAGTCTTTGGTTAGAATAACAATGATATATTCTTATATAATAACGTGATATAATTCTATATAATAACGTGACGCAATGATTATAATTAATTAAATTAAATTAATATGTAGTGAGACATACCTGGACTTGTAGACTTCATCTTCGTAGGTAGGAAACGGATTTGCATACTATGGGGGAGAAAATATCAATATATAACTTATGTATTACTAAACAAATGTGAATTCCATAACATTACTTAAAAATGCATAAGTTCACTGAAGTCTATGTTTCACTGTTTGAGAGCCTTTAAATTGCTTTCAACAATTCATTTCATGGAATTACATAAAACATTTTGAGGAGTGAACGAAAGCTTAGAATACAAAAGGTAATAACACTACATCCAAACTTGTTCGGAATATTCCCACTTAAGGTTCCCATTTGTTTAATTAGCTTGTGAAAAATATTTAGCGATCTGATGATATTTATTTGATCATATTCAGAATGATGTCAAACGATAAGCGAATAGCAAGTTTTAATGCAGCTGCACCTTGCAGCATAATGTGTTACTACGTTCTATGTGAGGTGTTCAAAGAAAGGTTGTTGATTTTGATAACTGACTGATTGAATAACGGGATTAAGACAAACTTCTATTATTCTAAACAACAGAAATTAAAGATAAATGTGTATATTTGTACACGATAAGATAAAGATGGGTTTAAGAAACATTAGCATTAGTGGTAAATATAATAATCGATAATTATTACATTTTTAAACACTAATATCAACAAAACATGGAATGCTCCTTCAAAAGTGTTGAAATTCATTTTTTTATTTTTAAAAATGTATTTTAGTAATTGTAGATTCCTAAATAGCAGTTTTCTTCAAATCTTCCTACTGTAATTTTTTTAAAATTTCGGCATGTTATTTCTGAACACATTTGCAAATATTTGTTTAATCACTTGTTAGAAGTGCTTGTAAACTTAACAGAATACTGTTATATCTCAAATAACATCAAATTAAGAAAACATTTTTAATACCAATAAATACTTTTTTATTAAATGCGAACTGCATTAAAAATAATTTCTACATGCGTTTGTTTGTTAGTAATTCATTACCTTACTAAACAAAATATATCAATGCTTGTATCTGGGTTTTTTTTTATTTTTACAGTTAGGTATGCTTCTCTTGTATTGGCTTAATTTTATAGATGTTCGTCATAATAACAAAATGTACTCAGTAGGAAAAAGGATTTTCATCATATGCTGTTCTTCTTTGCATAAAATGAAATTTTCACATTTGTTAACTAATTTAGGTAGCCTTTTATTTATATATATTGGTGGTATAAAATACGATGGTAATAATTTTTTTGTAAACTGATTACTACCTTTTTCAAATGAAAGTCACCTGTTATTTAAAGTAAATTATCAATGTATCAAAAATAAATACTCTCTAGATAATTTGGTTTAAACTTGAGTAGTATACGAATTTACGAATTTATGAATAAATTAAGTACTTGAACACAGGTGAAATGTGGAATATAATCATTTTTATTTCCAGAGCTCTTTCTCATTTTTATCATTAATATAGCAATTTTTCAATCTGTACTTAAATTATTGTAAATATTTAATTGTTCGCTCACCAGTTACTTCAGTTACGCTTATGTATAAAGATAAATGCTAATTAAACTTAAAATTTCTCTAGAAAGCTTAAAAGCTTAAAATAATTTACAATACATATTTTCTAAGAACTTATGTTAATTAAATAGTTAATTTATGGACGTTAGTTTTTAGAAGCAAAGTTAATTTTCGCTTCAACAAATCGACTTGCCGCTCAGAATATGGACGGAAATGCCCGTTGTGTTTCTCAATGTCCTAGGCTTCTCTTGATGAAGGTCTCGCCTCAGAGCACGATTTGCACACACGGACAGCTGTGTTCGATTTTATTAAGAAGAAAGAGATATCGTCTAAATATTGTAAGCAACATGTCTTTTAAGTTTTGGTAAGTTTCAGATATAATCCGGCCAGCTCAAGCATGCGAAAAATTTCTAACAGTCATATAGATGTTATATATTTTGCTGAGTTACCATATACCATAACATGCCATGTTCTTATCCTCAATAAATAAATAATATAAAATAATAATACAAAATAATAAAATAAAATTTTAAAACTCCGAAAGTTTTCAGATTTTATATTACACCCAAAGGGTCTTTTTTTAACGTTTTGTATGTTATCTTTACTTATTAATATCATGATCTTCGCACTTAAACCATAAAATTCAACAGTCGTTCTGACCAAATTGCCCCTTTGGGCTAAAAATAAGATATAAAACTTTCTTATCGAAGAAAACAAGAGAATATTTCTGCGGTTCATTATTGGTAGTCATCTCGGTCTTTCTTCTACAGCTCAGTAACTTCTGGTAAGTACCTACAGTTAAAATCTCTCTTTATTTTTCTAGCTTTGGCTTGCACTTTAGACAGTTCATCATAGAATCGTAAATGCATATCAACATGCCATAATTCCCTCTCGTACACTACACCTTGCTCTTCTGTTTTCATACAGCGCAATAGGAGTCTTTGCGGAACAAATTCAAAGTAGCGTGTTTCTTTATTTCCGGAAGAAGACTGAAATTCAGATCGAGAATTCTATATCTAAAAGATCTTCGAAAATCAGGTGCTTTTTTACGATACGTCAGAAACGTGAGGAATAAGGATATTTTTTACTCTGGCTGCTCGTCTTTTGGCATTGCACAGAACGCCTAGGAAATGTGTGAAATAATAATCGTGTCATAATTTGACGTTCCGGTTTCGGATTTTTATGCAATGCTTTTTTTTTGCATTGCCAGTGATATAGCGCAGGTGCAATATCGATATTACTGGATTATTACACAATATCGATACAACTGTAAGGTTCTACTGTCTATCTGTTGTGTAGAATCCGGATAAATAGTGACTGCACCGAAGAAGGGTTAAAACTCCCCTTTATTAAACTCTTTAAATTATTTACAATGCATCAACTTGACGCTAACATACTACGCCTCTGCTTGGGCAGTAACTGAAACGGTAGAATCAAACTCAAAATTGGAAATTTTCACAGGTAGTAGAATTAAACTACAGTAGGATACAATCCTGTATCTTTTAACTTTCC
>KK114570.1:435101-463528 GCA_000611955.2 Stegodyphus mimosarum
TACATAATAAACGATTTTTCTTTAGTTCATTAATCATTTTATGAATTTTAAACAAATGCTTATTTTATAAAAGTTTTTAATTTTCTTTTTATTGTCGTCTGCATTACACGTTATCAATCAAATTATTCAATTCGAAAATCGTTTTTTAACAATGGATAATCACTGTTTTACTTCGAACTATCTAACTATTTACAGTCATAGGGTAAAATACGTTATTTATAATTTTATACTGAAGTTCATGCATGCTATCTGAAATAAAGATATCCATATATTTCATTTTAGATTATCTTGGACTGTGTGATGTCATTCTCCTTCATTTCGATTTCGCAGTCAGCGTCCTCTACAGAATTTCTAATTTTAAGTTCTAGTTCTTCCTCTGACTTTATTCTGCTAAGAGCAACATAGGCTTGATCTTCTGAGAATATTTTTTTTTCTTAGAGGAATTACCACATCTGGCATACATTCGGTACGACAAGTCATGTATGCCAGTTCGATAGTCGACTAGTTTAAAAAGAAATTCTACAATGTTCAGTAATTAATATTTTTTATTATTTTTCTTTCAAAAGAGCACAAAGAATTTAATTTATAACTTGCTAAAATTTCAAACCTTTATAACATGCATTTCTGTGTGATAGAATCTTCGAAGTCCCATAAAAGAATATAATTTTTCTCCTTTCACAATAATGATGTATAATCAAGTGCTTTTGTAATAAAATAAAAAAAACTTTAACCACAATAAAATTAAGGAAATCATTTAAAATAAAATGCTGAGAAAAATCTCCATAAATTTATAAAATGTGAAAAATTAAAAATGGTACAGCAGATTTTTAATAAATTTAATAATTTTTTTAATAATTTTAAACACTAACCAATCTTCAACTCTGTTGTTTTTTAGATTAATAACAGGAAATTAACAGTAAATGCAAAATCTATTTGTAAAAAAAAGGAGAAAGAAAAGACATTTATAATATGACAAAAGACTTTTACATTAAGCTTAATTTCTTTGCAAGTAATTCATTCTAGCTGGCGGAGGGAAGTAAATAAATAAATATATAAAATCAATATTTGACAAACTCTAAGCGAATCACATGACTTCCAATATAGAAACGCACCTTCCCCTTTTGGTTAAAGACTGCAACATATTTCTTAATAGTACACAGAAAATCGTACAAATAAATATCATTTTATCATTCTATAAGGTCTCATATTCTTTGAAAGCATAAAATAAACAAAGATACAGAAGTGAATTAACACTATATCTTGTAAAGTACCACAAAAACAGAGAAAAGAGTTCAGAGGACCCTTTTATTTGACTCGAATAAAAGTTAACAGAAGTCACCACTCTTGCTTAGAAAATATAGCCAGCAATTGCAGCTTAAAGCAAAGATAAAGAATTAACAAAGTAACAATAATTTATAACGCAAAAGTTGCGCAATAACGCGCAAGTTTGCTCTGACCTAAAGCGGACGTGACAAACCTAACGGCGAGAATAACGCAATGCCGCAGAATACTACTCTTAGGAGAATCGAAATTAGCAATGTAACATTCAGCAAGCAGAACACGCTCTGGTTCTACCCTCTAAAACATTCCTTAAGTACTATCTCTTTCCTACCTCATTTACACGAGGTAGGATTCATTTGAATATCACACGAGCTAGGGATGTATATTCTGGCAGGCAAATGGAAATGAGGAGGACAGGAAAGAGAATTAACGTAAAATAACTGGTGAATAAACTAAACGAGACTTTACAGTTCTTGTTTTAGTCTAATAGTCAAAAAGCTTAAGAGATTTTTAAAAATTTGTCAAAAATTTTGAAATTGTGTTAAAACTTCCATGTCAGTTTCATTAAAAAAAAATTTTCTGTTCTATTGGATTGTGCAAATAATAAACTTCTGAAATTTTTAGATTGTTCATTAAAGGAAGATATGTTTGAAAAAATTGTTTCAACATTAAATTTTAACATATATATCGAATTTTGAAAAATCATTTTACCACATTGTACTATCTTCCACAAACAGTATGCGTACACAATTTGAATTCGATAGTTAATCACATGGATTTCTAAAGAAGTCGATATTGACCCCTGGAAATCAATGAAATTTTAAAGGAGGTCAAAGATGATCTAAAGGTCGACTGGGGCTCGATAACCGAATATGCGCAGTTGATATTTAAAAATCAATGATATTGTTTTAATACATAAATTTTTATAAAACGCAAATACACAAGAAAAGATATTATAACGTTATTACAGAAAACTGTTCCTTTCGACCGAGCACATCATGGCTGAGTGTTAAAACGAAGGATTCGAAAACCAAAGGCAAGTTGCCTAAAAATTAGTTTTGTTTAAATTTCCTTCCTGTTAATTTGTTTTCTTTATGTTCCATATATTGGAGAATTTTCTCCATTTTCTAGAACGCTCTAAGTCTAAAATGTTCCAGCTCGTTCATCATAATGACGCTGCGTATTAAAAGTTGATTTGAATGGGACGAAGAGAACCGTTTGAATTCCTTGTGTTTCCGCAACGTAGCCCTCAAATGATACTTGGATGGAACTTTTTCCGTGCCACCAATACCGTTATCGATTATGAGAATCAAGAACTTCAGCTTGCAGAAATGCGTCCAGAAAATGAATGTTTAAATAAATCAAAGTGCTTCTTGTTTGCCGCAATAAATTATTTAATTGAAACTAATTCCACAAAGCAAACATGTGCCCTGAAAGAAATACGGAAGGCAGTTGTAGCTATAACTATTGGGAATAAGTTTCTGAAAGAGAAAGAAATTCCGAAAGAGACCTATCGATACCAGCTTTAGTTGTCACCATTTAGGATAATTATAGTACATTATGGGTAACTAATTCTTCTCAACAAAATTGTTACCAAAAGGGATGAACTTAGAACCTTTAACGACCATAGTAAACGACGCTATTTGCTGCCTGTGTGGCCAAGGTTCCGAGAGGCATACTTCCAGAAAAAGATTAACTCAAGAAACATTAAAAGAAGTATTCGATACTGATCTGACCAATGCCGAGAAAGACGAACTGTTGAGTCTACTAGATGAATTTAGTGACATTTTCGACTTTAACAGCATTGAGAGGTAATCTCGATGCAATTCGGTGAAGCATAAGATCGAAACAAGTGACAGCGCGCTGATCAAGCAAAGACCATAACGTGTGTTAGCCACTGGGAGATGTGCAATTTCAGAGGAAGAGAAACGAATGCTAGAAGGAGACGTGATACAACCTTCATACAGTCCATGGTCGTCTCCAGTCGTGCTTGTGGAGAAGCTGGTGAATGTCGCTTTTGTGTCGATTATAGAAAATTGAACAAAGCAACCAAAAACGACGTCTATCCGTTAACTCGCATCGATGATGCTTTAGATGGCCTGGTTGGTGAGAAAATTTTCTCTAGGACTTAAAGTCAGGCTATTGGCAAATAGAGGCTCATGATAAAGACAGAGAAAAGACAGCCTTTGTGTCGCCAGATGGTCTCTATGAATTTAAAGTCATGCCATTCGGATTATGCAATGCTCCAGCCCCATTCGAACGAATAATGGACAAGGTACTAAGAGGCATCAAATGGAATATTTGCCTTTGCTACCTCTATGATATAATCGTGTACGCACCTAATTTCAAAGAACACCAAAAACGCTTGAGGAAGTTCTGAAATGTATTCAAAGAGCAGGACTGTCGCCAAATTCCAAAAAATGTTCATTCGGCAAAGCGAAGCTGACTATACTGGGGCACCTAGTCGATTAACATGGGATCAATCCCGGATCAAAAGGTAGAGGCTGTAACATAATTTCCTGTTCCAGAAAATATTGCCAATATCCGAAGTTTTCTGGTTTTGTGCTGCTACTACAGATGATTTATCAAAACTTCGCGGATATCGCAAAATCGCTGCGCGACTTGTTTAAGAAAGATGCAAAATTTTCTTGGAACACGTTACAGAGGGAATCTTTTGCAACGCTCATGAAGTTACTGACCAGTGGGCTGTTTTGGGACATTTTATTCCAGACGCAGAAACTAGGATACATTCTGACGTTAGTGGCTATGGTATCGGCGCAGTACTGGTTCAGATCCAAGATGGCAAAGAAAGACCAATAGCCTATGCTCCCAGATTCCTTACCGCAGCTGAAAAGTCTATTCTGCAACCGAAAAGGAACTATCTGGGAAATTCTACAACCATCTGGGAAATCAGTAAATTCAGGCCGTATCTTTATGGAAACCCTTCACGGTAATCACGGATCACAACTATTTATATTGGCTGGCCAATGTTATGGATCCATCTGGAAGCTTTACACGGAGGACTCTCATATTGCAGAAATTGAACATAAATATCGTCTACAAGAATGGTCGCGAACACTCCGATGTAGATTCACTATCATGGACACCCCTTGTAGAACCAATAATTGAGAACCATGACGCTATCCCTTTTCTCGCAGCAATCGTAGATTATGGAGAAGAGCAACAGAAGGATAAACAATTAAAATGCATCATTACAACTCTCAAGAGAGGTGACGCATACCAAAATTGTCAAATAAAAAAAATGGTATACTGTACAAAGAAGCTATCATGCAATGGCTGTTGGTAGTACCAAGACAACTTTGTAGAGATCATCTAAAACGTTTTCATGATGTTCCAACCGCTAGTCATCTCGAATTTGCCAAGACCGAATAAGGAGGCAGTATTATTGGCCAGTGCTATACGGGAGCACTCAACGGTATGTATCACACTTTTGTGAATGCCAAAGATGGAAATCATCCCCCCAACTTCCATCCGGGTAGCTTCATCCAATAAAATCCCCTGGCATACCGTTTACCAAAACTGGATTAGATCTATTTGGATGCTTTTCTATTACTCGAAATGGGAACCAGTGAATTATAGTTTGCACAGATTACCTTACCAGATTTACAATCATAAAGGCAGTACCAACTACTGAGTACATCGAAATTGCAGATTTATAGTTGAAGAAATTATACTGCAGCACGGTGTCCTCAAAGAGAAGATAATTGATCGAGGATGCAACTTCTTATCCACTGTTGTTAAAGAAATCATTAAGTTATGCCAGACATCTCGTTTTCAGACGACTGCATACCAGCCAGAGACCAATGGCCACCTGAAAGATTCAATAAGACAATGGCAGATATGTTGTCCATGTACGTAGACGTTTAACAAGAAATTGGGATACTATTCTACCATTCGTGACTTTTGCCTATAATTCAGCAAAAAAGGACACAACGGGATTCAGCCCATTCTTCCTCGTTTATGGTAGAGATTTACAGACTCCTCTCGACATAAGTTTTCCATCCCATACCGAAGACCCCGACAATAATTATGTATAACATATGATCGCCAGAGCCGAAGAAGCTAGACAGTCGAAGAAACTCCATATCCTTAAAGCGCAAACAGCAGACAAGCACTAATATGACAAGAGGCATCGACCTGTCAGCGACAACATCAGAGACTTATTCTGGGTCTTTACTGCAATACGAAAGGTTGGATTATCCAAAAAGCTTCTAAGACGTGATTTGGACCGTATCGAATAAAACGACAGCTGTCTGACGTGACGTACAAAGTAGAAAGTTTGGAAAGAAATAGAAAAAGACGGAATTCAAAAGACATCATTGGCGTATTGAGATTGAAGACCTATCTTAATCCGAAAGGACAACTATACGATAAAAGACAACCTAGTATTACCAGGAAATCTGCTACAAGAAGAGAGACCAGATCGCAGCGGGACGCTGCTTCTTCCTAAGAGGAGGGAAATGTAGCGAAAATTGTTCCTTTTGACCGAGGACTTCATGGCATAAGTGGTTAAGACGAAGGATTCGAAAACCAAAATGTCCTGAGTTCGAAACCCAGCAAAGGCAAGTTCCCTAAAAATTAGCTTTGTTTAAATTCCTTAATTTGTTTCCTTTATGTTCCATACCAGAGACTTTTCTTCATTTTCTAAAACATTTCAAGTTTAGAACGTTCCAGCTTGTGCATCAGGTGTATATAAGTGGTTACTCATTCAGTCCGAATAATAAAGTCTTAAGTTCAGGCTTGAATACTTGCCTCTTCATTTGTACGATCACATCATCTGCGCGACAATTTTAAAAAAATCTGATGTGTACACCACATGAATTCCTTGTACGGAATGCTAAATTATACGCATTTTTCCTGCATTTCATTTAAACTCGAGGCAAGGCAAAAATACATAAAAACTTAAAATATCTTCATTAAAAATTGAAAGATAGAAAAACATAAAACACCAAATACAGTTAAAACAATTTAAAGAAAAATTTTACAATTAAAATAAGTTTCTATGCAAAACAAGGAATTCTGTCAATATGCAAGAAGGCAGATTTTTCGGTACACAAAACTACAAAAAGTTTCCTTTTAGTCCCACTCGGCAAAACAACACTGAAGGTACAAAAAGACTTAATTCACTATTCTACTAAGCTTCAAATGTAAACAAATATGACTGCTATGGTAAAAAAATTGGGTTTAGCCGCACTTA
The DNA here is from genome assembly GCA_000611955.2 of Stegodyphus mimosarum. Taxonomy (NCBI): domain Eukaryota; kingdom Metazoa; phylum Arthropoda; class Arachnida; order Araneae; family Eresidae; genus Stegodyphus; species Stegodyphus mimosarum. The sequence continues at coordinate 441,601 of KK114570.1, forward strand.
AACAACTTTTAAATTCTTGGCAATTCTACAATTATTGCATGCAAATTAACTAAAGGCATAAAAACCTTAACCGGGAGATAAGAATAGCATAATTCAATCATTTCTAAGGTAAAAAAGGCACAATTTGCCAACATATGAGATGTATAAAAATTAAAGAAATCTGAGCTCACTGAGTCGAGTAACAGAGTGGGTATGTATATATATACATTTATATATTTTTGCTGCAGCCAATTGCAACCAAAATAGGAGGTGTACGGCTATATGTTATAGCAGTGCTCTATACAAAATTTCAACGTTCTGATCCTACTCGTTCTTGAGTTACGCGAGATACATACATACGTACGTACGTACAGACGCCACGAAAAGGAATCTCCTCTGAATGCATTGTAAATCAGTTTTATAATTCGTTTGGAGAGAAAGAGTACTTTATTCTGTCCTTACGTACGTATGCCCTGCAAAAACATCGCTAAATTGCATTCATTACTGGTCAAAATGGATATTTTCCTTGAAATATGATACCCGAAATTTTTTTAGATTACAATACTTCCTTTACTTCGTGCGAGGTAGTAAGAATACGAAGAACGCAAAACTAGAGTAAAAAACAAGAAACAAATTGAATATTTGTTAACGAGGCGATTTAAAATAAATAAATTAAGCAATTTTATGCCAAATATTAAAAAAAAGAAAATTGCATAAATGCATCAAGTGTCATACATTAAGCGTCATAAATTGCATCATACATAACATTAATTAAAATTGTACTTTTATGCAATGAGAACTGTTAATATGTTTATATAATTAAACTGTTAATATGTTTTATTAATATGTTTCTTTCTGAATACCTGTTTATATTTCAAAAATTAAAAATTATGATAATTTAAAAATATTTAAATATAAATCTAATAAATTATTTTTTTTCAAAATTTTTCTTAGTATACTTTATCTATAAGTTATCTGTAAATTATTTATGCTCAATTATTTCTTTTACGATTATTTTGTACACAGATAAAAATGTAAAGGAGATAAAAAGACCCTTTCATTAAAAGGTGTATATGCAAGAAAAATAAGTAGTTGGGAATCTCTGGCTTATCAAGAATTAATTTAGAAATTGATGATAAACCTTTGAGCATAGTATCAAACACTGTGAGTTGAATAAAGGCTTATAAAGAGATTGACAGCAAAGATTAGCTACTATATGGCTGTAATCATAAAAACCAGGAAAAAATTAAAAGTAACTTCAGTAAGTGCAGCGAGTCCAAAGACAACGCATTTTTATTTACATTTATTAAATACAGTAATAATTAATACATTAAAATTATTAAATGTGATGAAGACTAGATTTACAGATACTTTTAAAATATACTAATATTTTCAATTTATACATTACTTACAAAGGACACTTAAAATATTTGGAAGGCGGGACATTCTGTGACGTGGTGAGCAAAAAGGTAAATCCAACGGTGTAACGTTCCCCGGGCGCAAATTAACCTTGTTATGATAAAAGCGAAGTGTGATAAATTATTGTGAATATCAACTTATTTTCTAATGAGGACAAATCATGTATTTTTTTACTTGTGAGTTCTTTACAATGCGCTGATTTGCACCTGAATATTTGTTGTACAATATACCAAAACGACTGAAGGATAATTAATATGTTATTATTTTAACAGCTGCATTTATGTTTATAAAAAACAAAAAACATGCTTCATTGCAGTTATAAACTGAATCCAAAAAGCTAGTGTTCCCCCCTCCTTCGATTAAATGAGGATGTGCTCCATTGGAGCTGTTCTCCGCGTTAAAATATACTCATATATCACAAATGCCACGCGATAACACACTCAGTTAATTTCAAATGTGCTGAATGCATTTCTTGTGGAAGTAACGCTATTTTTTTAAACTTCTGGATAAGAATTAAAATTATTTGTAAAATATTTTAAGTTCTAAATGTACACTGCGCAAAAAAAAAGGAAAAAAAAAAGGAAGAAAAGAAAAAAGAAAAAGAAGAAGAAAAGGGGGAACAGTTTTAAATCTCCCGTTCTACTGGGTCGATTGAGGAAATTCAAATTGCGTTTTTCATGTCTCGAAAGAGCAAATTCGGATATATTAGATTTATATATAGTATTGTGCTAACATAGGTACTTTACACAAAATTGGACGTTTTTTAAAAGAACGTATATATTTTTTTTACACATTTCGATTCTAAGACTCAAATTATGCCTAGATAATTAAATTTTGTAATTTTTGGTGAGAAATTTATGGAGAAATTTAAAAATTTATCTTGGCGCATTTGTTTCAGTTTGCGCCAAGAATAATTCACTTGGCGAACTTCTTAATTTTTAGCAACCTATTTTCCTTTCCTTTTTTTTTGTACACGAGGTTTTCTTTCTAAATGGTCAATGTTCATACTTTCAAATAAGTAATGTAAATTAAAGCGCCGAACAAATATGGCACTTTGACAGCTGAGTATAATGGTTCTGTAAAACCACCAAAGCTAGTCCTGTAAAAGTTTGCAAATATAATGTTGATTTTTGTTACTTGTCTTCTAAATTAATACTTTCAAATAATTTTGACATAGTGCTCACATAACATTTGGCGTTATTATCGCTCATAAAAAATACGCCAAATTTCAGAATGCGCTAATATGTAAATTCACGTATATCTTAGAAAATTTTGAATAGAAAACTCTAACTTTTTGCAGGTGTGTCTAGAAATACATCTACTTCAAGATGATGTTAAAAATTTTATAGGTTATAATACAAAAAGTGTTTCGAAAAATTATTTAAAAATACAAATTTTAAAAATAAATCACAAAAAATGTGGGAATTATATTTGTATTAATCCTAAATTTGGAATTCTGGAAGAATGAATCAAGTAGGTTTAATGACAAAAAAGATGTTAATAAATATATCTCAAATTCAATAAACATTGAAAAGCTAAATTTTTAGAGCTAATTTTTTAAAAAACTACTCTTCCTATTTTTATAAAACTTGGCATTTTGACATTATTTGAGTCGTAGAATCGAAATTTGGAAAAACCTTCAATGGCATTTCAGAAAACGTCCGATTTTGCGCCAAAATACCTATGTTAGAATAAGCTATATATAAAGCTAATATACAGGGTAGTCATAAAGAAACTTTGCCAACATCTGCACTTCTGGCGTCCTTTCCAGTTAACCGATCGAATGAGATTGCAAATAAGTTATTCGGAGGTATGCGCTCAATAGTCTGTGAATGGCAACACAGGGGCGCTCACGGTTACGGTTATAGTTACAGAAACTCGAAAATATCGACTGGCAATGTCAACTTTTTGCCGTTACAAAATGTTCAGCGCATGCGAAAACCCTAAACAGCATTGGAGCGGTACCGAATTGCCCAAAAACGGACGTGTTATGCATACACACAAAAAAAGTTCGGAAAACCGGCCTACGCAACATGATCTGGGAGCACGCAGAAAATTTGCAAATAACAGAGGCAAGATACCAATCACAGAACTCCGATCGCTAGATATTCAGTGTAAGAAACCGATAAAATGCCAGGCGAGTACGCGAAGTCGTCATTCGGGAACTCGCACATGGGGACGAAATTCCTCTTTCTGGGAAAGTTCCTGGCTAATAGATAAAACTGCGTTACCAAAATGGGATGAACGCCACTACCGGAATTGCGTAGGCGGAATGCATTCAATGGCATCGTTTGGATGCAAGATGGTGCACCTCCACATACAGCGAGGTTTGTTAAAGGGTCCTGGAACAGCATTTTGATGATTGAATCATCTCACACCAGAATTATCTTTTTCCGTGGCCTCAGCCATCCCCCGATCTGACGCCTATGGATATCTGGTTTGGTTGATATCTCAAATCCAGAGTTTACCTCTGCTATCCGCAAACTTTGTCGGATTTAAAGGATTTTATACCGCGTGAGACTGCAAACATCCCTCATGCCATGTTGCGATCAGCGGTATTGTCCACCGTCTCCCGATGCAATGGCACCCACGTGGAAAATGTTTGATCTAAATAAAGATATTCGTTTGTGCGATATGTGTTGTCATCAGTGATTGGTGTCTTGTCTCTGTCATATGCAAATTTTATGCTTGCGTCCAGATCGTGTTTCGTTGGCCGGTTTTCAGAACTCTTTTTTGTGTATGCATAACACGCCAGTTTTTGGACATTTTGGTACCGTTCCAACGCTATTTAAGGTTTCCGCATGCGCTGAATGTTTTGTGACCGGAAAAAGTTGGCGTTACCATTCGATATTTTCGAGCTTCTGTAACTATAACCGTAACCGTGAGCGCCATTGTGTTGCCGTTCACAGAATCTCGAGCGCATACATCCGAATAACTGTACTTGCAATCTCATGTCGATCGGTTAACCGGAACGGACGCTAGAAGTGCAGATGTTAGCAACGCTTCTTTATAGCAACCCTGTAAATCCTAAGTCGCGCTTTCGAGACATGACGAACGCAGTTTGAATTTCGTCAATCGGCCCAGTAAAACGGGAGATATAGAATTGTCTTTTTTTTTTCTTTCTTTCTTTCTTTTTTCTTCCCCCCCCCCACTGTGTCCATATTTTTGGTTTTGCCTTAGAAATCATCGGAGAAAAAGTAGAGATTAAACAAAGCTTCACAAAAATTTTCAAAATCCACGCAATAAAGAAGCAGCACATATCAGGTACTGTTGATTCGTAAATATGAATAATGTAATAATTAATTATTTAATTGAATTATTAAATTATTTTATTTAACGATTAAATAAAATTATCATTCATTTGTTAACTTATTTATTTACATTGTTTCATAATTCGTTATAAGTAGTTTAATTAACTTAACGTTCTTTACCCAACTGTAGGACATTCGAAAATTTTCTGTACATCGTTCAGTTTGACAAAATTCGATTTCCGGTAATTTAGAAATCAATTCCTCCCATTGTTGTATCCATATTTCGTTAATGCAGTATGTTATGGGTTTCTGAAATAATTGAAATGAACTTATTTCCAAGTTCGAAGTTAAATAAAATGTTTCATTGGAATGGAGAAATTTAAACTAGTAAGATAAACTCTGGCTTGCAGATGAAAAATAAATATTATCATTTCTTAAGCTCTTAGCTTACTTTTACTTCCTCCTTGAAAGTGTCAGGAATAACACGAAGGCAATGATTCAAATGTAGATCTAAAAAAAGAATGCTTGTCAATAAAGCTTATTTGAAACAGAAAAGTAAAAAAATCTTGAGTTTCAGTATCTATATGCGTTGATAAAATCTGTAGTATTAACATATATACAATCGAACGTTATATTCTCCCAATTAAACAATCACCTCGAATTTGATTTTCTATAATTTTAAAATTACAGAATGTTAAAGTGGTCTTTGCAGCAAAAAATGTCCTTTCTTCTAGAAATAACTAAAATTTTCTCATATAAAGCAATAGTTTCCTTTCGGTTAAGCTTCTGTATACAAACGTTTAAATTTTGTAAAATAATTAATCTAATTCATCGGTATAAAATAGTATTCTTATCTTCCTTCCTTTCTCATGTTTTCTAAATAAATTTAAATAGATGTCTCTATCAAAGAGAAGACACTTCAACACTGTTCCAGAACGTTGGGAAGTGCTTATGACCATAACTCTAATTAGATATTTAAATCAAAAACCACATGGGCTTGAGAGTACATGGGCACACAGTAGGGCTTGAGAGTCCTGAACTGGTAATAGAAAGCCAGATTTTTCCCCACTGAAATTGAATAAGATGATCTTTAAGATGCAAATAAACATTACCCGTCGTCTGAGCGATATGGTTTGAATTAAAATTATAAAACAGATGGCTAAATATCTTATCCATCGTCTCTGGGAAAGTTAATAACAATCACATACATTTTAAAATTATTATTCCTTAATACTCACTTTGCAGAGTTATTTGGTTATTTTCATACGGGAGACGTTATAAATGAGCTACCAGCCCTCGCCGGGTCTCGAACCACGGACCTCTCGAACACGCGCCGAGCTGACCACTACACCACGAAGGCATGCCAAGAAAGCGGGACAAAAGGGCGACTGGGGATTAGGTGACCCAATCGCCAAATCCTGGTGGTGGAGAATCATCATCCACCACCGTTTAGTTCTGGCGCCACTGCAGAGTTATTAGGTTATTTTGACACGGGAGACGTGATAAGTGAGCAATGCTTTCTCCGGGACTTGAACCACAAACCTCTCGAATACGCGTCGAGCGTGTTGACCACTATACCACCAAGGCATGCCAAAAAGGCGGGAGAACAGGGCGACTGGGGATTAGGGACCCAATCGCCAAATCCTGGTGGTGAAGAATCATCATCCACCACCTTTTAGTTCGCTGTGGAAATTTCATCCACCACCTTTTAGTTCGCTGTGATCATTACTTAAAAGAATGCACGCTGACAAGTTCAAATCCTATTAAATTACCAACTGAAAATACTAATGCTTTCCTAAAATTTGCAATTAAAAATAAATATCTTAAAAAGAAAATGGAAAACCTAATAAAATACCTGTCATCCAAAGGAAAAGAAATTTGTACAAACTAAACGCTCTAAATCAGCTTTCACCCTGTCACATATGAAATTATAAACCTGATACTATAAACTAGTACATATGAACTAGAACCAAAACTATGAACTAGATACTAGAACAAAGAACTCATACTAATGAACTAATTTAGATCCTTATCAAAATTTGAAATCAATATAATATACAAAGGCAATGTCCATTAAATCTAAATTTATACTACCATGTACATATATCTAAATTGTTTATACGAATTTTTGTTCTGTATATACTTATGCTATATTCTTATGTATACTTTATGTGCCTACAAAATTTCAATAAATGCAGCACGACTCAGTGGGGGGGGGGGGAATACTCTAAATAGAAGTGCAAATGGACAATACCTGTTTTACTTATAGGAATCATTGGATGTCCCTTTCATTTCAACCAACCTTTTAGCTCGGGCGCCACTGGAGAGTTATTAGGTCATTTTGATGCAGAAGACGGGATAAATGAGCAATGCCTTCGCCGGGACTCGAACCATGGACCTTTCGAATATGCATGGAGCATGCTAACCATTACACCACGAAGACATGCCAAGAAGCGGGAGAAATACCTTAACTTCTTCAACTTTTATTCTTTTCTCTTAATCCAAATAAAAATTTCTGCTAAATTTTCTCCACGTTAATTTTTCTCAAAAAAATAATAAAGAAAATAGAATTTGAAATTCATTTACCATTCAAAATATTTTATTATTTAATATAACATTTTTATTAAATACAAATGTATGAAGAGACATATGCGTCATTTTTTCTAATGATTATTTATCTCCTATGTAGACATTCGGGTCAATCTCAGCAAAATGCTACATTTTCTTTAAGACAAAAATAAATATTACATACAAAGATCACTCATTCAAGAAAACATGAAAACAAATCCAGAATTCTAAACTGCCTTCTTTCTTCTCAGAAGGAACGCTTCACCTTGCTTTGAACGAGTGGTCATTGATTAGTTAATGAATAACCAAAATAAAAAAGGGCATACAACAGTAACCGTTGAGAGAAAATCAGCGAGAGAATTCATTGTCTTGGAATAGAATTAAATTTAACAACGTTTGACAGCCAGCCTTGAATAAAACTGGCTTTTCTACCATTTTGTTGGATAGGCTATTTCCGCTAATCCCAACGCATTTACGGATAGAGAGAAAAAAGGAGCACAAATGCCACTGATGAACATTTTCCAGATCTCAGTAGTTATTTGTTTCGGTTATTAATAAAAAAGGATTTTCGAAAAGCTTGTATACTTTCTATTTGAACGTAGTTCGGAGCTTTATAAAATTAATGTATATATAGGCACCATATTCTATTGGTTCAACTTTCATGTAGTATCCCTAAAGGAGAAATATAGAACTTAGGAAAATTGAATCGTATGGTAATCGATATAATAATAGAACTAAATTTATAGAACTTAAAGGTATAGAAGTAATTACAGAATGAAATAAGAATGTTTGATAAATGGGAAATGAAACTTGGAGAAAATGAACACGTTTAACACAGAAAAGGAATAAATCCTTACCATTCAATTTTCAGCTATTAAAAATAAGTATTGAAACGGATTAAAATTAAATCGAATAATATCCTGTTGCCACTGAAATTCTAATAAATTTCTTCAGGCAACAGAAATATATAAGACGAGTCTTTATTGTCCTTGCAACCACAAATCGTTTCTTAGACCATTTTAAGTACTAAATATTTGAGCAACTAGAATATGTCCTTTGGTAACGTGTATTTATTTTTTGTTCTTTTCTTTATTAAGAGAATCAGAGATTGTATAGTTTGAATGCATTTGCGGAAATTCACAAGTAGTTTTTCCTGAGCTGTAAGAAAATGTTAAAAAATGACAAAAGCAGGAAATGGTCCTCTGAGAGTCATAGTTCTACGAAGCAATTGAGTTTATAACATGCGAATCAATTTTAGGTGTTAATAAATAAACATTTAGAACAGCTGCGTATTACCTCTGTCTTTATAAAGGAATGGATCTTTCATATGATCCCTTTCTTTCTGTGTTTTATTCAGATACTCCTCCCATTGGATGTTTATATCTCTGAAAAACAATTGAAACATATGTTGTGGGTGGTGGTAACATCAGAGAAAGCATGCATTTATTTCACATGGCGCATGAAAGGAAAATAGATTTTAGATAACATAGCGACAACTCTCCTAAAATGTTTAAAGAGCTCAAACATTACAGTTAACTGCCTCTAAGGAACATCATCTTTTATCTTTTCTTTTTTTTCTAAGCGCCACTCGATTCCACTTTAATCCACTGGCCGTCTGTTTCACTAAACAACAGTGCAGTATGATTTGTTATTTTCAGTCAATATGCATAAGAAACATGTTTTAAGATGTTTCTTATATATTATGACTGAAAATAATTACGCCATAGCTTTCTGCTACTTTATTAGGTTGAAATCTTTACGTGGAAACTTTGCATCTTAGCCCATTTTGCATAAATTTCCTAGGTTAAAAACCCAAGGGCATTTTCCTTTTATTCTTTTTTTTAATACCTTAATTCCCAAATCGTCTTTTATTGTTGCTTCTGAAATTGCAGTTCTTTCATGTTGATCTCTTTCTTAGGATCCTCTAGTAATCTTCTCTACATCTTCACTGTTAACTTCTTTACCCACGGTTTTTCCAAGAGAATGTAATAGCGTAGGTAATAGAAAAGCCTTCAGCGACTCTATTTGCAATCCATTCTTGCCATAATTTCTTCCAGACGAAATTCATGGTCAAGTGAATCACATGCTGCTAGGTTTTGTCAGTGAGAATTAAGCGATGTAAAATGCTAAACTGGCGTTTTCAGAAGTCCCTGAGTATCAATTAAGTGGCAAAAGTTACCTCCAACAACTTCCAAGATCATATGTTTTCGACTTGAATGCTCGTAGACGTCGTTTTCCTCCGAGGCGTTAGTTGAGATAATTTGTTCCTTGTGATCTTAAGTTGCACTGCACAAATCTTCTGAAGATTATCCAATTTTGTACAGGGCTCGTACATCGCCAAGATGGTAACCGTTGCCACTACAAAGCTTTCCATTACTTATCACCTCTACTTTAGGTGATAAAGAAATAAACGCAATGTATTCTAACACTGCGCAGTTAGTATACTATTCAGCGGATGCTGCTAACACGTTGAAGGAACATATTACGAATCTTATGAAAGACACGATACTTGAGTCCGTAATTTCTATACGGAATGTGCTTAAATATATATGAAACAGTAGATATTTATATACGTGTGAAGTTACCACACACCTTAAAGACTGAGATGACTTAAAATCGACAGATTAGAGAGTTCTCCGAATTTCAGAAATAAAAGTAACGAACTCCATGTTACTGGTAAACAAAAAACTTGATGGAGCTGGGCAAAGATCTTACTGTGCATGTTTCACGAAATTCAAATTGCGTTTTTCATGTCTCGAAAACGCGACTTAAGGTATACATTAGATTTATGTATACCATTGTCCTAACATAGGTATTTTGACACAAAATCGGACTTTTTCTGAAATGACATGCCAATGTTTTTCCCATATTTCAATTCTAAGACTCCAATTTTGCCTAAATATTAAATTTTGTAAAATTTGGTGCAAAATTTACCGAGAAATTAAAAATTTTTTTCAGTTGCGCCAAGAATAATTCCTTTGAAGTAATCCTTAACTAATGGCAACCTGCTTACTTTCTTTTTTTTTCACTGATGCACGAGCGGAAAAAAAATCCATCGTTCATTCTTCAAGATAATTTTAATAAAGTGCGTAAACCGAATTTTCGTTATCTTTGCTTATAATAAATAAGCCAAATTTTAAAACGCACCAATATGTATATTTACGTATATCTTAAAAAATTTGAATAAAATACTGTAATTTTTTTCAGATGTATATAGAAATATATTTACTTTAAGATGATGTTAAAAATTTTATAGGTTATAATACAAAATGGTTTTCAAAGAATTTGTAAAAAATATTTAAAAAAACAAATTTTAAAAATAAATCATAAAAAATGTGTGAATTATATTTGGATTAAGCCTAAATTTCGAACTCTGGGAGAAGGAATCAAGTAAGTTTAATAAAAAAAAGACATATAAATAAATATATATCAAATTCAATTAACTTTGCGAGCTAAAATTTTGGGAGCTACTTTTTTAAAAACTGCTCGAGCGATTTTTACAAAACATGGCAGTTTAGTATAATTTGAGCCGTAGAATCGAAATATGGAAAAAAACGCCATGTCATTTCAGAAATAGTCCGATTTTGTGTCAAAATACCTATATTAGAACAATGCTGTATATAAATCTTATACATATCCTACGTCGGACTTTCGAGACATGAAAAACGCAGTTTGAATTTCGTCAATCGGGCCAGTAGAATGGGAGATATAGATCTGTACCCCCCCTTTTTTTTTTGCTTAGAACCTCTTGTCTATCTATTATTGCTCACTAGATTGTTCGCTCAAAGATTTGAACAGGTATCAGAAGACATTAGGTAATCGCTTCTACTTCATAGTCTACATCGAAACATGGTGCTTCATTTTCCAGCGAATATAATTTTTGTGAAATGGACAGTAGCACTGTTATGATAAGGCGATGATTCATTGTGACGTGTTACATTTCTTGTGCAAACGAAGTTCCTTTCTTTTTCCGTAACAGGACTGTAGTAATTTCTGTTTCTAAATTCGGCCTTTCCCTATTTTAGTAAATGAAATGTTATACTTGCAGAACTAAGCCTAGCTCATTCAAATGTTTAAAATATTAGTGATTAACATCGGATTATTCATGCTGCAAAAGACTGTTAATAGGAACTGCTTACAGCTTTTATGATTTTGATTCTCATTTCTTATTCAGAATGTAAGAGAACTGGGCAGAATTTGCAAAAATTAAAGCAGAATTCAGCAAATAATTTTGCTTTATTTGATAAATTATTAAGATAAACTACATTAGCATTTTAAGAGTTTTTATAAATTAAATCATAAAAATATTAAATATTAGTATTCATTACTAAATCTCATTCTCTTATCTTAATTCCTTGGCAACCTGATTCCTCTCCAGCTGTAATAGATCATTACATTGAGGAAGCAGGTATTCTCTTCTGAACTATACCGTAAATATTACGCAATATTCGTGATTTTGTTGCTATTTATGACTACTTTACAGCGATAAGGTGTCTGTAATGTAGCGAAAGAGGATAAGAATTTTTTTTTTATTATTTTCGTGATAAAACCCTTATATTCCTGATTGTGTACAAATAAAATGCTTTGCTTAATATTTTGTTGGATCTATCTCGAAAGCAATGTCGTGCCATAGTTTTATCCGAAGAGGAGTAAATATGAAAACTATTAGAAGCCCCCTTTAAGATGACCAGGCATGGGCAGCGGTTGTGGTCATCTCAGAGAGGTGATATTCAGTACTGGTGCTTATTTACGTTCGCAGAAATAGTATTCAGGTTCAGAAGTAGTTCATTTTAAGAAAAATGGTCGTTAATGTCGTTAATGGTCGAAAAATGGTCATTTTAAGAAAAATGGTCGTTAAGAAAAATGGTCTTCATATTCAAAATATAATAAACTCTTAAGGAAGAGTTTATTATATTTTGAATATGAAGACTAAAAATGTAACTTGAAAAAACGAATGTGTACAATAGTGGTTAAAATACTCTAATGAATTTATGAAAATTCGATAAAGACGGGAAATCAGAACGACCGTGCCATAAAAAATAAACAATTTTTTTAATTTGATGGATATCATACAGCTTAAATGATTAATTAAAAATATTTTATTTCAAAAATAGAACAAGGCCAGCAAAACAGATTACTTCCTGTTTTACATATCATCAATCATTTTGGACTTCTATAATATTCCATTTTGAAAATAAAGGGTATAATGTTTCATGCTTATACAAATGAGAACATGTGAAGTAAATCTAATTTTTGCCATTATTCTGTCTTTAGAAAATCTGTTATTCCCCAAACATGGTATAAAAGCGATCGTGACACTGGCAGCTCATGAGCACGTTCTTATAAAATGACGTCAGAGGTTGTTTGCATATTCTCTGAAATGATTTCTTGCGTAGCGACCAGCTTTTCATACGACTTCCCTCTCCATGATTTAAACTTTACTGCATCAATATGTTTTATTTTCTATCATCTCATTTACCATAAGAAAGCTTCATTCAAAAGAAAGTAAAATATAACACTAAAAATTAAATTAATTTCGCTTATAAGAATCACCAGAAAATTAAAATTTCTTACGACATTTCACCAATAGTTAGCAGCATATCTAAGGCAGTTAGGGAAAGCCAGCTAGTCCTTCTTCTGTAAAGCCGGTTGAGACTAAGCATTCTTACCATTCCAGCGAAACCTCGACTGAAATCTAATGACAGGTGGTTAAAAAGAAGTAAAATGATGTAGCATGTGAATATCTATTTACTTAAGAATACAAAGACACTTTTTGACAAGCTTCAAAGGTAAATATACAGGAGATATCTCGTATTCTTCATACAAAGTTTTAGATATGAAACCAGTCAGTTTTCCCCTAGCTCCTTTCATGCTTACAAGTATTTTCATACCTTAACAATCTTGTCGGAAACATTCGCATCTCGACCGACGCTAGCTGACGTAGATTCCTATTGCTTCTGCCTTCAACAAACACATATGAGATATTAACGATTTATTAGCATGGTAAGGAGCAATAAACATATATATCACGAAACGTCGCTCCTTGCATCCGTGCAATAACAAGTATAGAGAGATGGAATTCAGTCTTCTTCCTCTTCAATTTGTTTTATAGTCTTTTTCACCTTTTTGGTTAATATGACTGTCCTTGTCATACCTCCTCAGCGATGTGAGTGCTCATGCCAAAACATTCAAGGGAAAACAAAAATGCGTAAGCTACTTCACCTGACAGAACTATTTATTCTTCGAGTACGGCACAGCCATATCCTTAACCCATTGCCTGCCGTGTCCCATTTAGAGATTTCTCAAGTGCTGAGGTTGTGCTTGTTAACAATTGATATATTGAAGTATGAAATGTTTGTTTTAATTTCAGTGGGCTTTTTTCCCTCCTAAATTAGCCTAACTCACAATTCGTTTTGTAAGTTTGTGATTTCTTACGCTTTGTGTAGGAAAACAGCGAAAATAACTCTTCGCAAAATAATAGTTAGAAGTTAAGCAGGCACTAAAATGTTGGGCTCCGTATAAGATACCAAAATGGCCCAAAATAATAACATATTGATGTAAAAGATCAATAAATATATTGATTTACAAAACTAAGGAACTACTAAATTAAAGCACTGCAACAGCAAAATTATGCATGTAGACATGTTCATGAAACCTTTGCCTAGACCATTGCTTCTCAACAGGGGCGGTACCGCCCGCTGGGGTCAGTGAGAGGATGCTGAGGGGCAGTGAACTTCTTTTGGGCGGTAGTGGACGGTGGGCATTCCCTGAGCAGTAAGAGGGTAATGAGCATTATTTGGCATTCGAACTTAATTTTAAAATTCCCAAAAAAATTATTAAATCGATTATACGGTTTACACCACCTGTTCTAGGAATAAAACGAACTTAGGCGCTTTCGCTTAAGAATGGTGGGCCGAATTTATACATTATGTAATATGACCTAGAAGAACTCGACACTACAGTTCTTTCTGCGATCCCAACCAGGACAGCGCATGCGTCAACTATTTCCGCGCGGCATTAATCGCAACGCATGCGTCGAGCTCCTTTCGATATGAGAGTTGTATTTGACACGTGTTTCTTGTGTTGCTTTCCGTTCGCTTCATTTCTACTATTCCCCCTCAGTTTCAATTTACTTTCATTGTTTATTTGGCTACTCGACTAGGTAATTGCGCTTATTAGTTCTTTATCGTGATCGTGAATTATTAATTTTGAGAAATTGTTATCTTTTCCTCATCATATTTTGTTGCCGCCAATGATGTCGTTTAATAAAAAGAGATGTCGTCAATACAATTCCACGTACTAGAAGTTTGGATTTGTTTCTTTGCCGTCGAACTTGCAGCCGCCTGTGTGTTTACTTTGTAACAAAGTGTTATCTAATGATACAATGAAACCTTCTCGTTTGCTGGAGCATCTGCAAAAAATTCATCTTGACAAGCAAAATAAAGTTTGTTGTTTTTCAGGAACGTCAGAACACCATCTCGGTCTTACTAGTAACATCATCAAAACAATGCGAAGATACTTTGATAGCCTCTTATAATATATCAAAATTAATTGCAAAATCGGGGAAAGCTCATACCATCGGCGAAGAGTTGATACTGCCGGCTATCAATGAAGTTTTCACGTATAGAACGTTTTACACCATACAGCCGCAAGGAAGAAAATTATTCAAGAGATGCTTTTTGCAAAAAGCTTGATTCCAGATACTAAAAGCGAATCTATTTTTAATACTATCAAAGATTATTTTAAAGAGAAAGCTAATCCTCTTGCGAACTTTATGTCTGTTGCCACCGATGGAACTCATGTAATGGCGGGTCGTCATCGTACGTTCATCGCCTTTTTGAAGAAATAGGTATCAAGTATTTCAGCTGTTCACTTCGTGATTCATAGGCAGTTATTTGTTAGAAAAACCTTAGTGACCGTTGACCGTTTTGCATCAGTCTTTATGTCATCTCTGGTGTAAATAAAATTCTCATTAATGCTCTCAACGATCGATTATTCGGGCAGCTGTGTAAGGACAATGATGAATTTTATCGCTTGTGTGTAATGTAACGCTGTTAAGTAAACCTAACGCCAGAGTGGTAAATAAATATGGTAAATAAATATAGTGCATTTTAAAGAGTACATTTATTCTGTTGTGGTTTATGCACTATCAACGAAGTAGATTTAATTCAATCGAATAAGTTTAAAGGAAATGCAAAATGGGTATAATTTAATATTCCGTACAAGGAAGTCATGTGGTGTGCATATCAGATATTTTATTCTTATATGTTGGTAAGTTGCGCATTTTTTGCTTTAAAAATCGTTGAATTATGTGGTTCTTATCTTCCGGTTAAGGTTTTAATGCCTTTAGCTAATCTGCATGCAATAGTTGTAGAATTATCAACAATTTAAAAGTTGTTTAATTGCGGTTAAGCTTAATTTTTTTAACCATGATAGTCATATTTGTTTACATTTGATATTTGGTAGAATAGTGTATTAAGTTTTTCTGCTCCTTCAGTGTCTTTTTGCTGAGTAGACCCAAAAGGAAACTTTTGTGCACGGAAAACATTGCCTTCTTGCCCGCAGGCCAAATTGCTTGTTTTGGGGTTAGCCCAAAACTGCAGTTTGGCCAGAAGTGCTATCAATTTTGTTTTGGCATTTTGCGTCGATTCACTTTTGAAATTGTTGAATATAAAATGATCATGTGGTCTCCGGCGATCGCGCGTTTGCAATCGTCTGATATCTTTTCCCCGCAGGCCTTGCTTATGTAAACAAATATTTAGAATTTAGAATGTAACTGATATTTTTTGTTTACTAGGTTAGTTCATTCTTTATTTTTTTCTTGGAATACCTAATTAATTATACTTGGATTATATTTGAGTCTAGTATGTTTGGGTATGCGTTGTGAATAAAAATAAGAAAAACTTGGGCAACAAGATCTTCATGCGATAATCACGTTTATTCTTTAGTGGGTAAAAGTTTACAATTGGGTGCCCCTTGTTTTTTGGCGATTATGTTTTGACGCCAAGATCGGCGCTAATATGACATAATTTCAAGATGGCCACTACACAAAACCAAAACAAGAAGTCAAAGAATTTCACAAACTCCGTGTCCATGTACACATCGACCTGTTTTCGCTTAAAAAAAAATCAGAGAATTGCACAAACTAGTCATTGCACATTGCCTTGACTTTGTCCATGTGCACATCGATTTATTTTCAATTAAATAAATCAATAAGCTAAAACCATGTTAAAACTCTCATGGTAACCAGAAATGGTATTTCATCGCCAAAACGGAACAAATTTTTTGCCAATTCGAAAGGGCACCCAATTCTACACTAGAGCCCTTTAGTGAAATATAATATTACTTTTTTTGTGATATTGCTGTTGATTTCAATTTTATGCTTTAAGTGCGAAGAACATGATATTTAATAAATAAAGGTAGCAAACAAAACATTAAAAAAGGGTAATATAAAATCTGAAACCCCTCAAATTTTTTTCTTATAATATTTTTCCATTTTTAATAAAGATATTTTGAGGTTTTATGTGTTTTTGCGTTGTCGCGAAGTGAGAAATGAATTAATTGAATGATAAATATATCTCTAATGAAATTCGAGGAGAGAAGTTTAAATGAAATGCAGCAAACAAATGCTTATAATTTAATACAAGGAAGTCATGTGGTGTACACGTCATATTTTTAAACAAGTAAGCATTATGTAACTCTTTAACTTTAAAATCTGCATATCAAGACAGGAATGAAATTTCTTTTTAATCTTACGATTTTTTTAATTAAAATTGTTCTTTACCTTTTTTTAACTTTAATGGCAAACTGTTCGAGATATTATACTTGCAATTTTTTTATAGTTTTTATTTGTGTATTTATTCTTCTCTCCTTTCCAAAAATCTAAGCCAACAACACATCGCCCATTTGCCTATCATTAGTACTGGAATTTAGAATTTTATGCCTATTACAAAAAATTATTACATTTCAGTAAACAATTTCTTATGTGCGGACTTATTATTTTTTTGCAAAACCATAAAGGATGAGCCACCTTTAATTTATATAAATCATATTTAGTTCACAAATTTATTCATATTGGAGGATATATTTTTTATCATATTATGTAAGGCAGAACTTAACGCAACTGATACGAATCTTGCGTGCTGAGCAGTTTGCAAGCTTCTCCCTCTCCTAGAGGAAAACAAAAACTTTCAAACACTTTTCGAAGAAAAAGAAATTTCAGTCTTCTGTATAACTGAAAGTTCCTTTTTTAGAGTTTCATACACATATGCAAATCACGTATAAAATATAGCCTTCAAAAAGAATTAATTAAATAATATCTACTCACTGTAAGGTATAATTTAGCTCCTTACTCCTTGAACTGGAACTCTGACCCTAAAAATTAACGCACAGTGGAAGTATGTAAGAGAATATGTCTTTTCTGAATACTATTAATTATTAAAGAATATGTGAGGAAAAAGGAAACTACCTTAATTATCTATATTGTTTTATTAAAACCTTTTTTAATCTGAATAATTTTCATTTTATCTGAAAAATCTAACGTTACAACAGACTGCTTCAAAGAAGCACAACACAGAACACTGTACAGGATTTGTCTTTATTAAACATTTCTTCATTACTTGTTACCTAATCTAATTAACTAGTTTTGCTTTTTGCAATGAAATAATCCATAATCAGTATCATTTAAATATCCACTAGAGATTGCAAATTCAATTCACTAAGAGGGTGAACAAAGAAACGAGGGAGGGAAATCCGGGGCAAGGCAAAATGATGAGATCGGTGATTCGGAAGCTCCAAATTGTTCCCAGATCGAAGCAAATTCCTCGCAACAAGTACATAAATTCTTCCACTTCCCAATTCACCAATTACATTATAAGGTATTTCTCCCTTCTTCGCATGCCTTCGTGGTGTAGTGGTCAGCACGCTCAGCGCGTATTCGAGAGGCCCGTGGTTCGACGAGGGTATTGCTCATTTTTCTTCTCTCCTGCTTTAAAAAAATGGCAAATGTCTCTACAGTGGTGTCCGAACTAAAAAAGGTGGTGGATGACGATTCTCCACCACCAGCACTCATTTTTCACATCTCCTGCTTTCATAATAACCTAATGTTTCTACAACATATTTGGACGAGTTAATTCTTCAGATGTAAAGAATTTGATAATTTTTAAGATGCAAAATTTAATCTTAATTTTTCCTTAATTTGAAATGAAAATGCTCAGATATTTCACGAGCCAGCCTGATGCGGGTCTCTCTACGCATAGAGTTGGTATTCTGCTTTGTACCTGAGAAAAACTGTTCTGATCGTTTCTTTCTAAAATAAAAAGTAGAAATTTTAGTAATTGCCCTTTAAATGTTTATACAATAATAAAAATATAAGGTATTGCATTTCTTTTACATCCTTTAAGAGTAATCGCTGTAAATAGCTATCTTGTAATACTACTTAATCATAAAATTTATTTTGCAACCAGTTTGCTTTGTCCATTAAAATTGCATCTTTTAAAAGCGTTTTTGAACACTGCATATAAATTAACAGAATGCTTTGCTGTTCAGCATCTCTTGAAGTAAAAACAATGGAATTGGGTGATTTATTAAAGTTGCAGTTCTTTTCGCAATAAGTGTACATGCCAAGTCACAGATACATCTGCATCTTAGAGAATATGTTTATGGCAATCACGATATTTTGTCGCGGATCTTTTCGAATGTTCATTGAGCAACTTGTCTCCGTCCGAATGTACCGTCATTAATAATTATTAATTTTGGAAGTTGTATATTGTAGATCAATTTTAAAGACTTCTTTCATCGCTTAATGTTTTCTACATTTCTGCGTGAGTACGGGTTCGGAATAGATTGAATGCCCACAGAATTGATAATACCTTGATAAAATTTATTTTACCAAAAGAATCACTTCACAGTTTTGGAACTTTCCACAAAAATAATCGTACAACTCTTCACGGTATGACAGAGTACAATCAGTAATTGCACTTCAAATTACTAAGAACGTTAAACACAACGCAATACAAAGCGCATCTAAAGAACGAAGTTAACATGGATATCTCTACTGCGAATTCAGCTTTTAATTAAAACCTCCTACTCCGAAACTGATGCTCTCTCCGATCTTATACAGTTTTTCCCCCGACCATCGAGAAATATCTAGTTCTTCTCGAAATTGCTGGAAGGCATATTAGGGCCGGATACGGTTACAGTTGCACATGTAAATTAATTACAGTTATTCAGTTATAATATCCATTACAGTTATACTGGGGCCGAAGTGAAATGTCGCTAAATGGTCACCAAGTTTTGCGACATTTGGCGATTTCTCGCCAAAGTCGTCGACAAAAATTAGTGGCTGAAACCGTCTTCAGCTTGGCGATATCTCCCCAACTGAGCGGGACAGCCATTTCCTCAATGTTAAATAGACTTGTCCCTGTAGTCTTATTTTTTTGGGAAAGTATCGCATCTTTAAATTTTCATGTTATATTATACAGAAGAAAAAAAAAATACTACAATTTCACATATAATTTCAATAAAATTATTTATATATTTACAAAATTCGCACCAATATTATATGATTAAATATTCAAATACTAACCGAATCGTCACTCCTTTTAGAAAAGGAACAAGAAGTGGCTCTATCTGAAATAATTCGAAAAGGAGTGTGTAAGTTAAATTGATAAATAAAGTAAACGCACAAAACCTTAGTAATAAAAAGACAAAAAAATTTTATAAAGCCATCGTAGTAAAAAACTATTGAAAGTATTGTACTATACTATTGATATGACTGTATTGTAAATATTGATATGATGAACTGAGAAAAGACTGAAAAAAAAAATGTGTGCCAACTCTTAACGCTGCAAACGTATACTTCTACGTTGCTTTTCAAATTTTTGCAATTTTGCTGTTTAATTTTACATGGAGTAAATGCGAAGAAAAGGATGCTTAATAATAAAGCTAAAAATTCAAAAAAGTCGGTTAGCAGGAGGTGTACAACAGCAGACTGGTTATCAGACTTTGAGCTCAGCGAGAGGTAAAATACCTCAGCAAATCCACTTGGATGTCCGTTTAAATCCTAAACCTTTCAGATTTTTAGTCTAATTTTCTACAGTTTTGCTATATCTCTTTTTCGTTTTGCTTCTTTTTCCTCCACAAGACGATTTCCCACTGGGGGGGTGGCATTCAATGCCGCATGGCTCGACGTAGGACTGATGTCATCTTGATGATGACTGTTATGGCAAAAAGCTTCTAATTCTAATACATTTCTTGCAACAACTGTAAGGTTTTATTTAAACTAACCAAGTTTATTTTAATTTAAATCTTTTCTATCTCCTCTCTGCTTCAATTTCCTGTCAGAAGAAGCGCGCGTTTTTAGCTTATGCTAATTTTTGAAGTTCAGCCAAGCACTATTTAAGCCAGAGGTAGAAACCTCTCGGTGTGTGAGAGCTTTGCCTCAGATCACGGTCACGCTGCTCAACTTTCGCCTGACCAGCTAGCAGTTTAAATTTATAAGCCATAGTGCTTACTACGTGATTGCATTGTAAAATAAATTAAAGTGCGGTAGTATTTAGTATACCTTGCTACGCACCCTTTTAGATAGAGGCCAACTTCCGCGAATTGCTCTGCGAAGCAAAGTTTAATTTAAGTTCTATTTTAATTTATTTAAATTTATTTGATTGTTAAGTTCGACCAAAGTGTGGTCTGTTACGTTCTGTATCTCTCCCGAATTGGGAGGTTTGTATTTAATAGTGATTGAATAAAAGAGGATTTCAAATCCCTTCACGTGCAGTTATTCTCCAGCCCAGCAGTTACATCAGAACATAGCGTACCTTCCGCTCCCTGTTCCAGTTCAGGACTTAGAACGTAAGGATAAGAACCCTTTACAGAATTTACCATGTTCTCAAAGAATACACACAGAATGCTAAGTCCTGATAGTGGCGCCCGCACAAAAAGAAGAGGATGGCCTCAACAACAAGAAGACGAACCTGAGACACCTGCTGTACCTGTCCAGAATCCTGAGATAGCACCTCCTGGCATAGAAGGATTCGGCTACATCGTACAAACCATGCGAGCAGCCATGAAGCCAGCGGCAAGTTTTGACGGCAAGACAGCCGTAATCAATTTCCTGGAAAAGCTAGACTCCCACTTCATGCTATATCCAGTCCACGAATTTCAGAAAGTCGCTCTTGCTACCAGCGCTTTGAAGGGCCAAGCGCTAAGTTGGTTCAAGTGCATCGGAAAGAATCTCTTGGGGGAACCAGGAAGCCCCACATATACGTATGAAAATTTCAAGAATTCCTTAGTGAAAGTATTTCCTGTAGTGCGAGATCGAGCCAGATTGGAAGCTGAACTCTTTAGCCGATATCAAGAAAGAATAGAAGATTTGTCTAATTTTATTTTGAGGAAAATTCAAGTTTTCAAGCTTTTGTATGGAAGTCGCCCGGATCCTGAAATTATTCAAGTTATGCTTCTTAGGCTACTGCTCCAAGATTTCATCGAACTAAGAAATCCAACAACATTAGACAGATTATTTGAGCTCGCGGTACAATTTGAAAGCCGAAGAACAGCCGACAACGAACGACGACGCCAATTTGAGCGAAGAAGTCAGTGGAGTTGGCCAAGACCGCAGCAAAAGCAAAATCAAAGTTACGGGAATAAGGCGAAGCAATGGCCGAAGAAAGATGTGTCTCCTAAAGCGAGCGGCGAACGAAGGGAATTTAATA